>ML780937.1:625236-661612 GCA_009831015.1 Picea engelmannii
CCGAGAAGATAAACATTTATGGGAAGAGTAATGGAGGGGGATGAGGGTGGTTGGAGAGTAAATGCATGAGGCGGTCGGGAGGAATAAGGGTGGAAAGAGGGGGATGTGCGCACCATTCGGAGGGGGAATGGATGCAGCGGACTATTTTTGGCTGTGAGCAGCGATATTGTGGGCACCTTAGTATTGTGTGGATTGTGGCATCTTGATCAGTTGAGCCACTGCGTTGCTAGAGGTTTTGGGCACGGAGGGCCAGGATATCCGTAGATATCCTGGAGATAGGTCGTTTTCCTAGTTGGCAGGGTGGATAGAGGTTTTGGGCAGCTATTTTCCTGTTTGTGGCAGGATTGATCGGAGGAGCAGGTAGCAGGAATCCAGCAGCAAGGCACAGTGGCAACAATAATTAGCATCAGAACCAGGTACTTATTAAGTTATGTATTTATTCTTCAGTTATGAAAGCGGTATTCTATTGATAAATTTGAGTTATTAAACTTGTTGTTATGAGAATCACTATGATGCTAAGAAATTATTGTTTCAGCTAGGAAATAAATTGTTTATGGAAAATAAATAATGTTAAGAATTAATTGGATGTTACAGAATGCGTGTCATTTCTTTAATACTCTTTAAATGTTATATATGTCATTTCATTCAAGTTAGTGGCTTTATTACTTTTAAATTGTCACAATGTTATCGAAATGCAATTTTTTAAATTTCTTTATACATGTAAACTATAGTTTATTTCTCTTTCCTCCTAAGTTTGTACTTTCCTTATATTGTTATGTCTCATATTATTTATAAAATTTTTATATGATAAACAAAACTTCATCACAAAATTGAATATTAAAGTTATTTTTCTTTTTATATTTAAATTGTCACAATATGATATAATATTAAAGTTGACCTTTTAATTTAGGAAAGTTAAATATAATCTTTTAAATTTTTATTAATTTATTTAATGTCAACCTCAAATGTCAAATCTCTCAAATAATATTAAGTTACTAAAAATCAATTATTTACTTTTAGATTTCAAGTGTATCACGTTGTTTTATAGTAAATTTCTACAAGTTTTATTATTGAACATTAAATTTTCATTTAATTCATCCTCCTTTTTTTTTGCTCTTAACATATGACAATGTTTTATAACATTTATCTTTCCCATAGGTTTAACTTCTTCATGATGCAACTTAACCCTTACTAAAAATCTTAAATTTATATAACTCATAAGGAAAAACTCAAATTTATATAACCGTTGATGTCATGCTCCAATGTTCCTAAGCCTAGCATCCTTCCACTAACATTGCAATCAAGACTCCCAAAACCTCAACATGTTAATAACTTTTTTCTTTGTGACATTCTAGTGAACATTGTTCAATGTTGTTTTGTGACAAACATTCCTTTCATTAATCTATAAAAAAAACAGATCCCTAAGTCATATTGTGACAAATATCATCCCACAACCATCGCAATGTGATAAGAATGTCAAAACCACACTATGTTACTAACTTAGTGGATACTTGAATAAAAAAATATGTCAAAATCACAAATTTACAGTCATCGTTTGCGATGTCTTGTTTTTTTAATGCCCGGTTTACGTAGCAATAAAATTGTTGTAAGATTAGATATAACAACATATAGTAGTGTTTAAATAGTAATTTGTAAGGAGTACAACAAGCCAAAGCTAAAGCTAGGACTGATTTAATTGATTACAAAATAATATAGTACTTTTATTTAAATATTCGTTGACGGGTAGGATTTAAGATGGAAGTCACAGAAATATCTGAAAGATAGAATTGATTGCCTTCCGTACCTGCACCATTGCGGGTTAATGAATTAGACTCTTTGGTTTATTTCAAGCAAAAACTTTTTTGGAGGAATCTGATTAACTATATTCTGTGTTAATCTCATATTCAATAAACATAATCTGAAAAACACCCTTTTGTAAGTGACTGTTTTAAAAAGAAAGTAGCCATTTGTCAATTTTATGAGGCTACTGTAATGACTTTTGGCATTAATTAAATTTGCAGGAATATCATTACAAGACTCAAACCCTGCTTACCAATCGTGAATAAAGATCCTCATTACACTGTTACCTTGAGGTTCTAAGAAAAACTAAGTATGCAGTTTTGGGGCGAAGCATACAACCTAAATCTCGTCAACTTGCATATAAAGAAAACACCAAGCAATCAGCTATGAGGTTAAAAACTTAAAAACAAAATTATAAGAGATAATCTTTATCATCCACGATAACTAGAGGAAAATGATGCACCTTGTTCTGTAACTGGTAATTATCGTTGGTGAGTGTAAAAACTTAAGTGATGAAAGCCTCTCTCCGAGCAGGGCATAATGTCACCTAGTCTCACCATTCAGCGTTCACCAGCAACAAGAAATAATTGAAATGCTTCGCATCCAACTTAAAACGCATCATGCTTCACATTCAACGTTGTGGCAACGCTTCACATTCAACGTTGTGGCAACGCTTCACATCAGTAAATTCGTGTTCAGTATTCACTGTTTATTCACTGTTAATCGGAGGTAAATATTGAATGTAGAAATGACGAGGTAAATATTGAATGTAGAAATGAAGGGCTCTATACATATTAATCATTTTTAATCAATTAAATGTGGCAATCAGTGGTTAGGGCATTAATTCCCAGTCCATAACCATACTTTCTTTGTAACTAATACCCCTTTAGGTTCTTCGGAATTGTCAGGTTAAGCAAGGGTTAAGAACGCATTACCGGACTAGTCCACTGGCTGTGATTGTGAGTTTTGTGGTTCCTCATTGAGAGTTACTAGAATTCGAAAGTTCTCATATTTAAATAAAAAAAATGTACCTCCTCTTGGCCATTCGAGGCCACAGCCATGCAATAATCAAGATGGTAGTCTATCATTTTTTCAGCGAATGCGTCAAATCTTGAGTTGGCCTTCTTCAGCCGCCGATCGACACCTTGCAAATCGAGCCAATCTAAGGAAGGAATGAAGTCTCCAATATTAAAACTTCCCAACGCAGCTGACACCTCTAGTACCAGATCCTTGAATCCTTTGCCATCAGTCCCCAAGTTGTTAAATATAATGCAACCTCAACAACTGATTGTACACTACCAGCTGTCCTGGCTAGATGTATTTTCTATTCTTGTTTTACTTGAGCCTATTTAGCTCAGCTATTTCCCATTGCATAGTACTTCTTCAGACTTACTACTTCTGAACTTCTTCATGTACTCGTTTTGTACTCTTCTTCTTATATTTTAATATATTGTTTTATGTTCTATTCTTTCTTTCTGTATTTCTTGCTTCACAATTTATCATGGTATCAGAGCTGCAGAGGTAAGCCTCTTCACACAGGCTGGAGAGCAACACGATCCTCAAACAACACATAGCTTTCATGGATCTTGAGAGCATTCGACATAGACTTTTCACAAGGCTTGGAGAGCTATCCATTATACTCTCGAAAGATCCTCGAAGGAAACTTCCACGAGGAAGTTGTCCGCTCATACGCTCAAAAGATCAGCGTAAGAAGCTCACACGAGGTCGTAGAGCATACTACGCTCGAAAGTTTCAAGGAGAAGAAACACAAGGAGGAAGCGAAGACTGAGAAGAGAGTGCAGAAGAAGAAGCTTTAAAGATTCTTGTAATTTTCATAAATCATCAAAGAATTCATGAAGAAGAGCTTCAGAAGGCAGAAACGTTGGAGATTTCACGGAATTCGTTCAAATTTGTGAAAGATTGCTGCAGAAGGCTGCATCATTTAAAGCATCTCAGAAATCGCTCAAATTAGTCAAAGATTGCACCAGAGAACAAAGAACTTGTGAAATTATTTCAAATCTTTGAAAGATTCACAAATGTTTCTTCTGCAGGAGAAAATTCCTTCAAATGCAGCAAATATCGCGTCTAACGTGCAAAGAACAACCGTCGCGGCTGTAAGATTTGTCCTGCAAACGAATCCAGAGCGGGAAACTAGTTCAGAAGGGACGAAGAGAGCGCGGAAAAGACGAAAGAATTTCAGCCGTCAGATATTGTGCAAAGGACTAACAACCATTGGATCCGTGAGAAAGTGCATGAGGTTTAGTCCTCTGGATTGCATAGGAGAAATTTCGACTTGTGAAGTCGGGAAATCCTAAAATCATCTGGACCGTCCATCAAGAGACACATGGCGAGATCTTGACATTTCGCTGACTCGCAAGGTGTAAAGGTCAAAAGACTGCCGTGAGAATTCACGAATTGCGAAATCATGAGTTATTTCAGACTGTTGGATCGAGATAGATCGTGAGTCGTCGATCTTATCCCATCGCAAAATCGGGGATCGGAATTGGACGAGTGAGAGACTGCTCTCCAAAACTCCGATACGCAAAATCTCGACATCACGTATCGTGAAATCCTGAAAAGATTGAGAGTTGTCCATCTCAGAGGATAGGTGGCAACAGATCCAAGTGCCATCATTTCGACATTTCGAAGTTCGAGATATCAGAGGTCTTGTTGACGAAAGTCGCGACACTCCACGACAAAAGTCCCGAAATCATGAAGCGATCACAGTCGTCCATTCTTTCGGACACGTGGAGGAGATTGAGGAAACCGTCGACATTTCGGCTACCGTGGTTTCAAGTAGTCAAAGGATTTGGAGCTACAAGTCGCAATATCGCAAAACGACGAGGACCGTCCATTATAAGGGGACATGTGGCAACAATCTAGGCCTTCAGGGAAAGTCTCGAAACGAAAGCGCCATCAGCATTTTGGCGATCACGGTTTCGAAAACTCTGGGACAAGAGTTCTAAACTCGAGAAATCCCTATAGGATCTGGACAGTCAGATCATAGGAAGATCTCGACCGTTGAATTGTCCAAAGGCAAATCTCGTCACTTCGGCAAAACAAAGAACCGAAAAAGCCCGTACCGCTTTAACATCAAGGCGCTTGGTCACATTCCATGGTGACTAAGGCCAAATTCAAGGTAGATAAGCTCCCTTCGTCCATCGGAAAATCGACGTTTCAGGGATCAGAGGTTGGAGAGACAAGAGATCGAAGGACTCGTATAACGAAGTCCCGATGTCAGAATCATGAAGCCAAAAACTTGCGAAATCTTCAACGCAGAGTTCTGAAGTCACTGCAAATTACACGCACGAGACAAGTAAGTAAGAATTTTTTTTTGTTTTACTGAAGTCCTTAAAAGATGGCGACGTCTAGAAATTTAGGACCAACACAGGGTCTGATTCTTCTTGGAAAGAACTATGAGTTCTGGTCTCTTCGGATGAGATCCTTCTTGCAAGAACAAGAATGTTGGGATCCAGTGGATCATGGATATGTGGAACCAGATCCAGCAGACCTGTCTGCCATGACTATTCAGCAGAAAATTGCTCAGGCAACACAGAGAAACAGAGAAAATAAAGCTAAGTTTTGGATTCAAAATTATGTGGATGACTCGATTTTTTCAAAAATCACAGGCGCTGGTACTTCAAAACAAGCCTGGGACATCCTTAAATCTTCCTACCAAGGAAATGACAGGGTCAAAACAGTTAAATTGCAGACCTTGAGGACACAATTCGAGACTCTAAGGATGACATAATCCGAAAATGTGGATCAGTTCATGACCAGAGTCATGGGCATCATGAACCAGATCAGACTAACTGGTGAAACCATCACTGATCAACGCATTGTTGAGAAAGTCCTCCAAAGTTTACCTAAGAAATTTGAAATGGTTGTAACAACAATCCTTGAATCCAAGGATCTATCAAGTTTTTCAACAGATGGATTAATTGGTTCTTTGGTGACACATGAGACCAGACTGCATCTCACAGATGAGTCAATCTCCAATGCTTTCAAAACTCAATTCTCCTTCAGCAAAGGGAGAGGCAGAGGAAGAATCAGAGGTCACCAAGGAAGAGGGAGCAATCACAGTAACCCTCACTCCACTGGAGGCAATAGACAACAGTATTCGAATCAAAATTTCCAAGGTCAAAGACAACAACAACAAAATCAACATCAGAATTTCCAGCCTCAAAGAGGCAGAGGGAGAAGATCAAATGAGAAATCAAGAATACAATGCTATTACTGCAAAAAGTATGGGCATTATGAATCTGAATGCAGGAAGAAGCAAGCAGATCTCTCAGGCAGAGAACATATGTCAAATCATATGGAAGAAACCTCAAGAGGTATGTTTCTCTCATGCCACAAGACTGAAGAACAACCCAAACATATGTTTGGGAGGTATCAACATTATATGTTTCTCTCATGCCAGTATTCACCAAATTATATTCGCGGGTGCACCAGGGAGGGCCTTCGTCACATTCATTGGGATTCTGCCGCTCTCACTTTCCTCCCAAATTGATCGGATCATCGCAGACACATCCTTCTCTCGGACATGCTTGAAGGACTCGATTCTTCTGGCAATCAGCAGTTCCAAGACGCATATTTTCCACATGTGCCTCCAATGATATCGATAGGGATCCAATGCCAAGAAGTTTCTGTCGGCAGGTGTTGGAGGTCAGTTGGCAAACAGAAAATCATGAGTTTTATGAACCTGTTTGGCCATCTGAGATGAAGAAACGACAACGGTAGGGACAGAGCCGAAGCGCAGGGACAAAATGGGACCATATTTGTCAGCGAGGTCTTTGAGAGTACGGTGAGCGGGGAGTCTCAATTGGTGGAGATTGCCAATGATTGGCCATGGGTAGGGTCCTGGAGGCAATCTTTCATTCTTTTGCAATATCCAGCAGGAGAAGAAGAATATGAGAGTCGCTAGTAATCCAATAGCCACTATGGATGCACCTCCTCTACCGTCTATTAATGTTGCAGGAAGCAACGTATCCAATGACAGTTCAACGACAGAACCAATAGATGTTGTTGGCTCCACGAAATGGCCACTAGCTTTTCTGCATTTTTCCACCTTTAATTCACGTCGGACATTTTCGGGGGTCCCCCTCCCTGGCGAATTATGTTTTCTGTTGTGAACTGAACTAAGTATTAACAACTCAATCACCCAATTGATCCCTTTTCTGTAATCATTGTTGTCCCAAGATAGTGGAATATATCACTGGCAAAAATTCGTTGCTTTTAATAAATTTATAATTGTTGGAACATGAATTAATTAAGAATCGGTGGCATGGCAGCGTGATTAAGTTGCTTTTAACAATTTATAATTTTTTTAGAACAGTGAATTGATTCAGAACAGGTGGAATGGTCGCATGATATAATCGCCCTTCAGTAGTTTTAATTGTTCTAGATCAATGAATTAATTTAAGAACTGGAGGAAAGGCAGCGTGTTATAATTCACTTTTAATTGTTGTTAATTGATAGAACAGTGAACTCATTTAAGAACATGTGAATCGCAGTAGGAATATGCTTTCCTACATTGATTTTTATAATTGGTTATAAGGTCACTAAGCTGAAAAACATAGGGATGGCAGTAGATATTATAATGGCTTTTACATTAATTTTATAATTGTGGGAGGGGGCCATAATTAGAGAAATTATAATATAATTGTTTGTTTTTTTAATAGGGCTGTAACCTGTTGAAATCCAATAGAATGGATTGGAAATATAGTTGATTGTCCTCTAGTCTTAAGAGTTATAATTTAGACAGAAATTGCATTCTAAGGTTATGGTACATTTTAATATTGAATATTAAACTGGAGAAGTGGTGAAAGGCGTAGTTTCTTTTTTATTCTGAAACTACCTTTTACTGGAAGGGTATAAATGTCACTTGAAAATTGTTATATGTTTTAAAATTAGGTTGTGGTTGGTTACAATGTGCTATGACATGGTCCTTATGTTGGTAAAGTTTATTGAGATACTTCTAGTCTGGTGCCCAATTAAAAAGGGAACCACTTAAGAATGTCTCGTAAGAAAACAAGAAAACTATTTAAATGTTGCGCAATTTAAAAACGTATTGAATGTAGTTACCATGGGATTTTCTTGGCATGATTGATATGAGGGATTTTGTTTATAGATTTCATTTAAAGTTTGATAGTTTAAGCTTGAACATTAGGCGCTCTAGTTTGTGTCATGATTGAAGGGTTAGAAGTTGTTGATGTAGCGCCTTAGTTACAAACGTGCTTGTCGCATTGTGGCGTCATGATTCCTTATGATTGGATCATTGCACGCATTGATCGATAAGTGCATAGGTTAACCTAGCATTGAGTCATGTGCTTCCCGATGTGGGTGTGTTTTTCATTGTAATTAATGTTTGTACTTGCTATTGTAACGTTTTAATGTGATTGGTTTCTTGGTCACCGTAAATATTCTAGTTACTTGTTTCATTGATGTTGGTTGCAATGGGTTGGTATAATGATTATCCTTAGCTTAGTAGGCTTGTCTTTCTTGTGTCATGTGGGATGTAGAAACCACCTTGTTACTCAGAACAATCACGATCCTTGAGACCTTAAATTGTCAAAATCGATGGGAAGTTGGGCTTGAGTGTTTCTTATGTGTCCTGGAGGTCCTAACCTTGTAGGGTAGGATGGGCGGGTAGTCATTTTTATTCTTCGTCTGATTGAATGTTGTATGATGCTTCCCACTGCATGATGTGCTAGTATGCTAGGTCATTATGTTTATTGTTTTGTTTTTCATGTGTTGTATTCGTCATCGCGTTGTGATGTTTAAATGTATTGTCGTTATCACTTTCCTACACACACAAAAAAAATGTACTTATTATGCGAGGCTTGTTGTCATAACAACATGGTTCATTACATATGGTATCAAAGCCGCTTCGACCCATGAATTGGGATCACTATGACTTCCATTGATTAGAAACTTGATTATAAAATGTCGCTAATTAAATTGATTTGTATTCATGCAGGTAATCATGGTTAGAGGACACCGCGGAGGCAAACGACCGAGTGCTAGAGGAGGAGGCACGACGACCCCAGTGGCATCCATGCCCGAGGGGTCTAACCCCGAGGGAGACAAACAAGTTGTCGAGCAGGAACAAATAACTTCAGGCGATGTGGTTGGACTCATGACATCCTTTGAGAGGATGTCTGGGGCATTGATCATCTGTTTGGATAGAGATGAGGTTAGCATGTTGACACCTCCTGAGGGTCCATAGCACGCCTCGATTGGTACTGGTAGCATTCATGGCGAACTCAAGAAGGCCAAGTTTCCCGAGTTCCTCGGTGCTTCGGACAACACAACCATCGAGGCGTGGTTTGAGAATATGGCGATGTGATTTGCACTTCGTGACTATACCTCCAACTATTGGGTATGTGTTATATTCTTTGCATGAGTAGTAGTGTCTGCGTTGGGCACGGGGGTTTGGGGGCAATGCCCCCAAATTTTATTTTTCGCATCGGGACCGCATTATATTTAGCTGGTTTTTCGGTCGATGGTTTTCTATTTCCGGTTAAGGAATTAGGGTTTTTTTTACTAATCCAGGTCATTGGGTTAGGGTTTTGGATGACGCTAGCTCTTATATGTATTTTGTATTGTAAACATTGTAACACAATGAATGAATATAGAATATGTTGGTTTTCCCGGTTTGGGTTTCTAGGGGAAAAATCTCTGTGCAATGTTTGTATTTGTCATTGTATCTTTTCTGTTCTTTTCTAAATATCTGTTTGCAGTAGATATTGTACAAGGTTATAATTTACACCAACATGGAATTCCGCATGGTGCTCTTTCAACTGAAGGGGAACTCTCTTCTCTAGTGGAATATGGTTCTATCACAATTGAACATGGTCATCGAAGACGTGTCATGGGAATTATTCAAGGAACGGTTCCGGGAGAGGTATCTGTCAGAGGAATTCATTAAGCGTTAACTCAACGAGTTCAATTTTTTACAACAGGGGGGTCATATAGTGCCCATGTATGAGGCCCATTTTATGGAGCTACTTCGGTATGCTCCACACCTGAATACAAAGAAACTTAAGGTCAATATGTTCGTTCTCATCCTTAATGTCAACATTTCTACAAAGTTGAGGATTTTGATGCCTCAAACCTTGCATGATGTTGTCTAGAAGGCCCTCATAGAAGAGGAGGATATTATCAACGGGGGTCATAGAAAGACTCCAATGAGACCAACGGGACAAGAGTAATATGGTGCACAACAACATCAGACACCAACTAGACATTCACTAGGATATCGTGGCACCCAGAGAGGATCCACTTTCACTACACATCGATGACCAACTCCTCAAAAGGGGACTCCTTATAGAGGACCACGACACAAATAGAAACATTGACGACAAAAACAATAGTTTAGGCATGTTCAATAGAACAGGCCTGGGTTCTAGGCCAGTTGGTCGTCAACTTCTACTTCAGGTACTAGGAGCACTAGACCAAAAAAGGTTTTTGGACATGTGGAGAGCCACATTACCAGTGTAACTACCTAGTTGAGGGGACTAGAGCATATGGATCAGTCAGACCCACTACTATTGGAGATTTGGGAAAGTCCCATCAGATTCATGCAGTGGTGAATAACCGGTAGGCAGAGCACTAGTCGACTATGCTTGAGACGTCACGTACCGTCACTTACCATACCCTTAGTATTTTGATAGATCGAGGTGCTACAGAGAGTTTTATTTCTGGGGCAGCGCTAAAAAGAATTAAGGTAAAGGAATTTGAACAGGATGAGTTCAACTTTGTAGAAATGGGTTCGGGAGCCAAACATAAGGTTGGAGGGAAGGTTATGGGTTGTAGCTTTAACCTCAGAGAGTTTTTCATAAGGGCCAACTTGTACATCCCAATTTTACAGTCTTATGATGTCATGATCAATATGGACTGGTTGGAATCACATGAGGTATTACTCAACTGTAAGACAAAACAATTGAGATTGGTCAATGATGAGGGTTAGGGACGCGTTATTGTAGGTAGGAACTAGGGATTTTCCCTAAGGTGCATCTCTTACCTACAACTACGAAAGAGGATGCGCAAGGGATGATAGTTATATGTTATCCTTGTGTTAAATGAAAAAGGCGTGGCATAAGGATTGGAAAATCTTTCGCTAGTACGAGATTTTGTCGATGTCTTCCCAGAAGAGTTATCATGGTTTCCACTCGAGAGGGAGTTGGAGTTTACCAATGACATAAAACTAGGAACTGAACCGATAGCAATAAATCCTTATCCGATGTCGAACCTAGAGTCAGAAGAGTTGAAAATGCAGTTGAAGGAGTTCTTAGATCTAGGAATTATACGTCCAAGTGTGTCACTGCGGGGTGCACCTGTGATTTTCATATGGAAGAAGGATGGGTCATGGAGTGTTGCATTGACTACCATTAATTGAACAAGGAAATGATCAAGAATCAATATATGTTGCCAAGGATTGATGATTTGTTTGATCAGATGAAAGGCATGATGGTGTTTTCAAATATCGACTTGAAATCAGAATATCACCTGTTACATATCAAGGAGGACGAAATCCCTAATGCCACATTTAAGACAAGATTTGGAAATTGTAAGTTTATTATTTTACCGTTTGGACTGACGAATGCCCTAGGGGTATTTATGAGCTTGATGAAAAGTGTGTTCCACGAATGATTGGACAAGTTCATGCAAGTATTCACTGATGATATTTTAATTTACTCTCGGATGATGGAGGAGCATGACGGGCACTTGAGCATGGTACTACATTGTCTACGAGAGAAAAAATTGTCCGGGATGCTGTTGAAATACTCGTTTTATGAAATGAAGATTCACTACTTACGAAATCTCATTTCTAATGAAGGTATTGATGTGGATCCAACAAATTTCAAGCCTATTATGGAATGTATATGGTGACAAATGTCTCATAAGTGCATAGATTCATGGGTTTAGCGAGATACTATCAACGACTCATCGAGCGTTTTTCGAAGATAGCAAATCCGATTACAAAATTGCAGAAGAAGAACAATAAGTATGTTTGGACCGAGATATGCATGGATGCATTTCGGAGGCTCAAGGATTTGTTTACGGAAACACCGATACTAAAGGTCCCTAACATGGACAAGGATTTCTTGGTATGCATAGACGCATAGAAGGAAGGATTAGGCAGAGTCTTAATGCAAGACAATTGATTGATCGCATACATCTCGAGAAGGTTGAGAAGGAATGAGGAGAACTATGTAATGCATGATTTGTACTTGTTAGCCATTGCTTATGCCTTGAGAGTATGGAGATACTACCTTATTGAACAAAAATTAGAACCAAAAATGGACCACTGTGGTTTACACCACATCTTTACGCAAAGAGACTTGAATGCATGACAAGGGCATCGGTAGGAATTTCTAAGCGAGTACGATTTCGAGATTAATTACATAAAAGGAACAATGAACATAGTGGTTGATGCATTGATTCAGAGACCACACATATTTTTTGTGATGCCTATTCAGAAGAATCTACGTGAAAGTATTATAACTTTACAACGCGATGATCACTGGTACAAGGAAGTCAAGGATTTTATTGAAAAAAAACACTATGATGGCACCAAAAATTGAGGTATTTACTATGGACAATGATGGATTATTGAGATTTAAAAATCGAATTTACATGTCTCCCAATGATGATTTGAGGAGTTTGATCCTAGATGAGGCTCATAGAGTAGTGTACATGGCTCATACTAGAGTCACGAAGATGAGGGAAGACCTTAAACACTTATTCTTCTGGAAAAGAATGAAAGCAGACATAGTCAGCTATGTGGAAATATGTCTAGAATGTTAGCAAGTGAAGGCTAAACATAAACATCCGACATGACTACTACAACCACACGCTATTCCAAAATCAAAATGAGAGGTCATTTCAATTGATTTCATTGTTGGATTTCCATTGACGACGAGGAGACACGACTCGATTTTTGTAGTAGTCAACACTCTAACGAAGAGTGCACATTTTATTCCAGTGCATATGACGTATCATGCTCTAGATATAGCTATAGTTCTCATCAACAATATTGTTTGGCTGCATGGCATGCCTAATAGGATTATATCTTATCGAGGATTGGTGTTTATAGGAAAATTTTGGACGAGTTTCCAAGAGGCCTTGGAAACCCAACTTAAATTTAGTACTGCATATCACATGGAGACAGATGGGCATACCGAACGAACAAAACAAATCTTGGAGGATATGTTGTGTATGTACATGATAGACCAACATAAGCATTTGGAGGAATTCTTGGCACTAGTAAAATTTTCATATAACAGCAATTATCAAAGAACCATTAAGATGGCGCCATTTGAGTTTCTTTATGGGAGACCATGTCAGATGCCTTTGAGTTGGGATCAGATTGAGGATAGGGTCTTGGTGGGATAGGAATAAATCCAAGAGATGGAAGAGAAAATTCAAACAATAAGACAAAGAATCGAGTAAGTGCAGGACCGACAGAAGATTTATGTCGATGCGCATCGTGTCGACAATAGTTATGAAGTTGGCAATTGATTCTTCTTGCACGTGAAACCACATAAGAGTTCGATCAAGTTTGGAAAGAGTGCTAAACTATCTCTTGGGTCCATGGGACCCTTAGAAATTGTGGACAAGAAGGGGCCCATGGCCTATCAACTAGCCTTGCCTGATTCTTTGATGTGTATGCACGATGTTTTTCATGTATCTGTTTTGAGACATTATGTTAGTGATCCTATACATGTGATTGATATGAGTTCCTTACAGGTATCGACTGAGGGTTCTCTCACAGAGGATATAATCCGCATTCTGAACCATCGCATTTGACAACTACGACGTCAAACAATAGATCAAGTCAAGGTCCAGTGGGACAAATATAGTCTACACTCGACGACTTGAGAGGACGCATATGATATGTGTCAACATTTTCCATTTTTGTTTGATATATAGACTTATACACATTATGAGATATTTATTTTGGCACTTTTATACTGTGAAACTTCGGGACAAAGTTTAAAATAAGAGGGGGAGTATGTAACATCCCACTCTTGCATGTACTGACCAGACTTATTCTTTGAGAAGACTTACGTGCAAGTGATCTGGTTCATTACACGATTGGCTATTTTGATTATGATTATGAGATGTTGTGGATGTGATTGTATGTTATTTTTCTATATTTACATTGATGGGTGTTATTGAATGGTTTTCCCTGAGTGTGCAGGTCTCAAAGTTAGAGGATGACGATGGCATCGATGGATATCCTTAGAGTCTGGATCGAGTCAGGGAGTGGACATGTTATGGGTTGAATGCTTTTGATATTATAGATGTGACATAGGACTATATATTATGATGTTAATTGTTATCACTGACATGTGTCATTGGTGGATGCATGATGATGGTAGCTTGCTAGCCAAACTCACATTTGGATTAAAGGGGTCATGCATGAAAACAAGATACATTGAGGGAGAGGTGTGGAAGTAGCCCTCCCAAGGCTTACTAGCACTCCCATTGTGGCTAGAAATATAGGTTAACGATAACCTATTTCGAGTGATCCATGATTTCATGAGGGTAGACTTTGATAGTCTCTGATGATGATGCTAAGGGGCACGCAATAAGGCAGGATCCTTATTCCTTAGAGTCCCTTTGTATCCCACAATATCACCTGATGAAGTATTGACTCCACGGGTTTCGCGTCTACCAAATTCAGTCAAGAGGCGAGTGGCACCATTGGAGAACGTAGTGCATATTGAGGGGCATGTCGCGCAATTAAAACCAGAATGCAAGTGATTGACACCCTTGGAGCATGTCGTGTGTCCTCAATGGAACGTCACGATTTTAAATATGGTAAGTTAATAAACCTAGTGCCTAGAAAACTATCCCTCCTTAGGACCCGGTCGGCCTTAAAATGAATGATGGTATGAGTGAACTTTAATAAAAAAAAAATTCCCTTAAGAACTGTCGTGAAGCCCAGTGAATTTAAAACCTAGGTCTACCTAGAATATTTGACAAAAAAAAAAGAAGCTAAATGGACGTGTAACAAGAAGGGAGTAAAGAAAATTCAAGCATTAATAATTAAAGTAAAAATTGTTAATTCTGAACTTAGTTAAAAAAAGGGGGGGGAACTTAAAGAAAAAGGGGAATGTCTAACTTAGTAGGGAATCTAGCCTTTGAACTTTCTAATTGTGAACTCAACTAGGCTTTAAGTAAGGCATAAGTAATTTAATAAATGTAAGGGAATAAAGGGACATTAAGGAGGGTTTTTAGGAATTCTTTTAGGTGGGTGAGAGAAATAGGCTAAATTAATTAATTTTAAATTTATTTTTTGGTGCGACTAAGGGATCGTGTGACATGTGTACTCCGGACGTTTATCCTAATTATATTTAATAAAAATAATCTAATAAGTGCTTGGGAAACTAATCGCTAAGAAAACTGTATAAAAATGATGGCGGAGAAGGAGTATGGACACGGCTGGTATGCGTAAGGTTATGTTGTCGATTTTTTTTTTTTGAAAAAAATTATCTTGTGGGAGTTGGGATACCCAACTCGGATAACGAGTGGTAGCTCGACCTTGAGAGGTGAGTTGGGAGCTATCATTCTCTCGTATTTTTTGCGTGGCCCCTTTGCGGATCGAGGGGCTCATGAGGAAGAAGAGTACCCCTAGCATTGGCTGGGAAGTACCGGTGAGGTCTCAGCGATTGGAAAATAGGACTTGGACGGAGCGCGAGCACAGGACAATATCAGCAGTTGGAAAGCAGGACTTGGATAGAGCGCGAGTCCGGAACAACAATAGTGAAACCTTCGCCTTCTCTTAAGGTACACATGTTTAACTTTCACAAGTGTAAATATTTAATTTATGTGGTTTTAGATTAGCTGGAATGCGGTAAAGTTTTTGGGTTTTGTGGTGTAATATTTGGGTTTGTGCTTCGTTATTTGTGGTCTAACTTGCCCAGTTTTGGTGCGAGCACCTTCGAGTATTTCCTAAGACCCCATATATTTTACCTTGTGCCTTACTTGTTCCTTATGCCCCATTAACTCTTCCTTTTGTTTATTATCATTGCTTGGGTTGGTTCTTTTTCCATAACCAATATTGACTACCTTCTTCTCTTGGGGTTACTTCAGAAATCATTTATTCCTTCCTTGCAAATATATTGTTAGTGAATGGATAGTTTTTTCCTTATAAGTGCCTCCAAATTTCTGATAAAGCGGTCATTTATTGGCGATTTATCAGTACATATAGGTGTCATTGTTAAGTACATATCCTCCTTTGCTACTCTGTTAATTCAGTCCTTCCAATATATTAATCATTATAGATGGTTGGATCGTTATGTATTGGTGGGTGCCTCAGAAGTTATGAGAAATATTAAACACTTGAAATTGATTCATATATTGAGAGGGTTGGATGAACGCATCTCATGCATGGGCCGTTCTATCAATTTATTATTAGTATAGATGGGTATTATAGGGCTAGTTTAAATGAATGCATTTTTTGCATTCAATTTGACCATTCCTGGGGCATCGCTATTGAAAGGTGCACGTATGGCAAGGCACCTTGGCCCCATCCATTCCTTCATGCGAATTGTTTTTAAATTTTTATATTCCTCCCTTATAGAAATTTGTTGTAGACGGATTTACACATGGTTTCATTATTGATATGGTGCGGTAACTCTTTAGAGTTATTATTCGTTGATTTAGTTCAATGGATTTTCAAGGTTATAAGAATAAAATAATCAATGTCCATTATCGCTACTTGGTTACCACTCTAAATGGTTCCTCCTTATAGAAAATCTTCATTGCCAGACATCTGTCTATTCGTCCTTGGGATTGACAATTTTTCTAGAATGTGAGGCATGCATACATCTATTTAATACACGTGTGCAAGAAAATACCAAATTGAAATTTAAAATAAGAAATGAATAAATATGAGAGAATATGTGTATGCATAGAATGGTATCTAAAGTCTACCTACCACTAGTTTAACTAGAAGAAGACTCTTATTTTAACTCAACTTAGATTTATTAAGGCGTTTGTCATATGGGGAATAAGGAGACAACTAGGAGTGATTTAAGGAGCACATTTGGGAAATGTTAGGGAAAATGACTATTAATTTAAAAAAATATGTAATTACTTGTGCAACTTGGGGATAGGGTGACAAGTATAAGGGGAGTAAGAGTATCCCTAGTGTTGGTTGGGAAGTACCAATGAAATCTCTACAGTTAGCAAGAGGGAGGTCGAAAGGAATTCCAGTTGTTGAAGAACATCTCCAAGTCCAACCTCATTGGTGACGGTATTCTCATTTGCAATTGAATTGTAATAAGATTGGATTATATATATAGTTTTGTTGCGTAATTGCAATTAAAATAACCCTGATATCGAATTTCTCCAGTTATTGACAAATTTACAATGTGAAATGGAAATATTCTAGTATTACTACCTTTCATTTTTATTTATCTAAATATATGGGAGTTATATTTGTTGTAATCTTGTAATCCCTTGGATTACATTATTTAATTTGCTGCTAAATATCATGTAACCAGATCGCATTTTGTTTCTACGATCATTTTGAACTGCGCTTAACATGCTTACCTACATGAACGAAAATTTAACATCTATAACGAATGGGAGCCGTTCGAAAAGAATTCATTGTATACACACCTGATCATTGGGATTGATTTTTTGGTAGGTATGATAGTTTCAATTAATGCGCTTCTGTGTTAAAGGGGGAGATTATTTCTTGTGTTAGTCCCTTGCATATGATTTTGAAATGTTAGATAACTTGGAAGGAATTCTGATTAAGAAACTAGTATCACTAACCCTTGATTTCTGAACTTGTTGTCTTTTTAAAATTTAAACGAGATTTCATTTTCATCTTCCCTTTGTACAATGAGTGTTGGGGAGAGGGGTTTTCTTGGTAGATAAATATCTTAATTGTTGGGAGAAATAACCTGCACAATCGAATAGGTAAGCTGGGTTTCTGTAGAACCCCTTGTGACCACCGTAAGTGTTTTTCCCGCATGTGGCCATTTAGAAGCGCTGAAAATTGGCAAGGCGATCCACGACTACATAGTAGAAATGGATTCAATCAATGTAATGCATTGAGGGGAGTTCGTTGTAGCAATGTGTTTATAGTGTGGGAAAATAGATGATGCCCAACACATATGGATTAATTACTTTAGAGAAGTGTTAACGTATGGAACACAATGATATCTAGGTATGTGAAAAGTGGGTATGTTAATGAAGCAATAAAACTCTTTTTTCCAATCGTACAGGACAATGTCTAACCTAATTTTGTAACCATTGTGAGTGGTATCCCAACAAATGCTTGCTTAGTATTTCTACAACAGGGTAAGGAAATCCATGGAGACATTTTTAGAAATGGTTTTGAATGCCACGTTGATGCGAGAAATGTGCTGCTAGACATGTATTCTAAGTGTGGATCTGTAGATATGGCCTGCCACGTGTTTGAGAAAATATTTCTCTAAGAAATGAGATCTCATGGACCTCAATTATTTCAGGGTATGGGATTAATGGATATGGAGAGGATGCTCTCGCCCATTCTAGAAAATGAAAATGATATTTTTGATGCTCAACCACATTACCCTTGATGTTGTCCTCTCTACACGCAGCCATGAAGGTTGGGGTTTTCGAAGGGAATAAATAATTGAGTGCATAAGTGGATACTATCGGATTACACCAAGACTGGAATACTACGCCTGTGTGGTTGATCGTCTTGGTCACGATGGGCTCTTTGATGAGGAAGAGAGCTTTATCAAAGAAATGCCAGCAGAACCCAATGCCTATGTGTGGACTAACTTGTTGGTTGTATGCACAACTCGTGGAAATCTAAATCTAGGACAATATGTCGGAGAACAACTTCGTGAATTGGAGTCTGTCATTGAAGGAAATTTTATGTTTTTGTCAAGTATCTATGTTTTTGCTGGAAAGTGGGACCGTGTAGCAAAGGTGAGAGCAATCCTGAAAGCTAGAGGATTAAACCAAAGGCTAAGATGAAGTTGGATTCGAGTCAAGACTAACGTTCATCGATTTTGTAGGAGACAAATCACACCCGCATTCGGAGGATATATGAAATGATAGGAGAGCACGGCTAATCAGTTTGAGGAATTGGGGTATGGTATTTCCCTGATACAATAATTGTTTTGCATGATGTGGATGAGGAAGAGAAGGAAAACATCTTTAATGAACATAGTGAAAAGATGGAAATTTCCCTTGGTGTTATAAAGGCATTCCCAGGGACACCTATTTGCATCAACAAGCACCTTCATATGTGCAAAGAGTGTCATAGTTCGACAAATTACATTTCCAGTATAGTTTTTATTGGATAATATCGGTAAATGCGGACATAAATTGATCTCTCTAGATCCACCTAGATTGATGAGGATAAAATATGTTTGTTGATGTAATCTCATCATTCGGATGAGTTCCTAAGAGTATGTTTAATGAACCCTAAGAAGGATTGGTTCAGTCTCATATGGTTCTTTCGATGTTTGTTTAACGAGTTCAAAGATAGAAAACTCAAGGTTTTTCATGTTTAGAGAGTCTGAAAAACACTTAAAGAGAACTCTCTCAATTCTTTTTTTGTAAAGTAGTACGATGAGACCGAAAAAGTGATAAGCTATAACCCATCAAACTTTTTTATTCAAGTACTTTTACGAGCGTGAAAATAACAAGGTAGCTCGACAATCTTTTCATTTTTATGGAGCATGAAAAGAGCTTAAAGGATACTTCACTTTTTTTGTGTTACCATGACGAGTACGAAAAGACAATAAGGGATTGTTTCCATTCTCCTCCTCCTTCGAAAAATGGAAGGAAGGTAAGCCAAATTACCTTAAGAGGGCTTGAGATGCAGGAGAATGCAAGTCTACTTTAATGCTTTTTCCAATGATTTACAGGAAATAGAGTCGGTTGTGGGTTCGTGTTATTTGATCTGCCATTTCTTAATACTAATATTATTCGAATAACACAATGACAGATTGAGTAATAATGGAAATATTAGTATTACAAAAACTAGTATTAATACTAAATAAAGTATTGATACAAAATGCCTAATATTCCCTCAAATATTACATTAAAAATCAATACATTAATATTTTAATTCATAAATCACATTACTATTTTTATTATTTAATATACTTAATACTTTATTACATTAATTTAATATTTTTTTACACATCAATTTATATATTATTCATGTATCGTTTAAATTATACATTAATGCATTTAATACAATAACTTATATATAATGAATATATTATTTAAATTATACATTTAATTCATTTGAGATTTTCATATATTTACTTTATTATTTTGTGAAAGTAAATACAAAATTCCCATGTATTTAATTTATTATTTGGTTATGTATTCTAGTATTTTATTTCTTAGTAATTTATCTATATTTTATAATTAATTATTAAATAATATTGAATTTATAATTAATAATTATTTCATTATTATAAAATAATTATCAACTAATATATTAATATATTATAAGTTATTTCATATATTTATTATTTTAAAACATTAATGTAATAATTATTTTATACATTAATGCATTTTAATACATTTAATATCATTTCAAACATTTCAAACTTTAACACATTAATGAATGTATTATTGTAGACATTAATTTATATATCATTAATGTATTATTTAAATTAAGTACATTAATAATCATGAATATAATAATACATTAATATTTTAGTTCATCAGTGTGTACATAGCATATAATATAGAAGGAATGTGTGTTATTCCTTTAATATTCTTCAAATGTTATATATGTCATTTCATTCAACTTAGTAGCTTTATTACTTTTAAATTGTCACAATATTATCAAAATGTAATTTTTTTAATTCCTTTATACATGTAAACTATAGTTTATTTGTCTTTCCTCCTACGTTTGTGCTTTCCTTATGTTGTTATGTCTCATATTATTTATAAAATTTTTATATGATAAGCAAAACTTCATCACAAAATTAAATATTTAAATTATTTCTCTTTTTATATTTAAATTATCACAATATGATATAATATTAAAGTTGACCTTTTAATTTATGAAAGTTAAACAAAATCTTTTAGATTTTTATTAATTTATTTAATGTCAACCTTAAATGTTAAATCTCTCAAATAATATTAATTTACTAAAAATCAATTATTTACTTTTAAATTTCCAGTGTATCACATTGTTTTATAGTAAATTTTTTCAAGTTTTATTATTGAACTCTCTCTTTATGTAATAACATTTTCATTCAATTCGATCAAGTTTCTTATGTAATTGACAAAATAACATTAATTTTTTGTTTAATTCATCATCCTTTTTTTTTCTCATAACATATGACAATGTTTTATAACATTTATCTTTCCCATAGGTTAAACTTCTTCATGATGCAACTTAACCCTCACGAAAAAAACTTAAATGTTGTGGGTTCATGTTATTTGATTTGCCATTGCTTAATACCAATATTATTCGAATAATACAATGGGAGATTGAGTAATAATGGGAATATTAGTATTACGAAAACAAGTACTAATACTAAATAAAGTATTTATACTAAATGCCTAACATTCCTTCAAATATTACATTAAAATCAATACTTTAATATTTTAATTCAGAAATCACATTACTATATTATTTAAATTATGCATTTAATTCATTTGAGATTTTCATATATTTATTTTATTATTTTATTAAAGTAAATACAAAATTCTCATATATTTAATTTATTAGTTTGTTATGTATTATAGTATTTTATTTCTCAGTAATTCATTTATATTTTATAATTAATTATTAAATAATATTGAATTTATAATTAATAAATAATTTATTATTATAAAATAATTATCAACTAATATATTAATATTTTATAAGTTATTTCATATATTTATTACTTTAACACATTAATCTAATAATTATTTTATACATTAATGCATTTTAATACATTTAATATTATTTCAAACATTTCAAACTTTAACACATTAATGCATTTTTTATTTTAGACATTAATTTATATATCATTAATGTATTATTTAAACTAAGTACATTAATAATCATCAATATAATAATACATTAATATTTTAGTTCATCAATGTTTACATAGCATAGAATATAGAAGGAATGTGTGCCATTCCTTTAATGTTCTTCAAATGTTATATATTTCATTTGATTCAACTTAGTAGCTTTATTACTTTTAAATTGTCACAATATTATCAAAATGCAATTTTTTTAATTTCTTTATACATGTAAACTATAGTTTATTTCTCTTTGCTCCTAAGTTTGTACTTTCCTTATGTTGTTATGTCTCATATTGTTTATAAAATTTTTATATGATAAACAAAACTTCATCACGAGATTGAATATTAAAGTTATTTTTCTTTTTATACTTAAATTATCACAATATGATATAATATTAAAGTTGACCTTTTAATTTATGAAAGTTAAACATAATTTTTTAGATTTTTATTAATTTATTTAATATCAATCTCAAATGTCAAATCTCTCAAATAATATTAAGTTACTAAAAATCAATTATTTACTTTTAAATTTCGAGTGTATCACATTGTTTTATAGTAAATTTCTTCAAGTTTTATTATTGAACTCTCTTTTATGCAATAACATTTTCATTCAATTAGATGATAAGGTTTCTTACTTAATTGACAAAATAACATTAAATTTTTATTTAATTCATCCTCCTTTTTTTTTGCTCGAATGTTTTATAACATTTATCTTTCCCATAGGTTTAACTTCTTCATGATGCAACTTAACCCTCACTAAAAAACTTAAATTTATATAACTCATAAGGAAAAACTCAAATTTATATAATCGTTGATGTCATTCTCCAATGTTCCTAAGCCTAGCATCATTCCACTAACATTGCAATCAAGAATGCCAAAACCTCAACATGTTACTAACTTTTTTCTTTGTGACATTCTGGTGAACATTGTCCAATGTTGTTTTGTGACAAACATTCCTTTTGTTAGTCTATAAAAAAACAGATCCCTAAGTCATATTGTGACAAATATCCTCCCACAACCATCGGAATGGAATGTGATAAGCATGTCTATGTTACTAACTTAGTCTATGTTACTAACTTAGTGGATACTTGAATAAAAAAATATACACATGATTACACTCATCGTATGCGATGTCATTTTTTTTAATGCCCGGTTTTCGTAGCAATAAAATTGTTGTAAGATTAGATATAACAACATATAGTAGTGTTTAAATAGTAATTTCTGAGTACAAGAAGCCAAAGCTAAAGCTAGGACTGATTTAATTGATTACAAAATAATATAGTACTTTTATTCAAATATTCGTTGACGGGTAGGATTTAAGATGGAAGTCACAGAAATATCTGAAAGGTAGAATTGATTGCCTTCCGTACATGCAGCATTGCGGGTTAATGAATTAGACTCTTTGTTTTATTTCAATATAAAGTTTAGCAAAAACTTTTTTGGAGGAATCTGACTAACTATATTCTGTGTTAATCTCATACTCAATAAACATAATCTGAAAACAACCTTTTGTAAGTGACTGTTTTAAAAACAAAGTAGCCATTTGTCAATTTTATGAGGCTACTATAATGACTTTTGGCATTAATTAAATTTGCAGGAATATCATTATAAGACTCAAACCCTGGTTACCAATCGTGAATAAAGATCCTCATTACACTATTACCTTGAGGTTCTAAGAAAAACTAAGTATGCAGTTTTGGGGCGAAGCATACAACCTAAATCCTGTCAACTTGCATGTAAAGAAAACGCCAAGTAATCAGCTATGAGGTTAAAAACTTGAAAACAAAATTATAAGAGATAATCTTTATCATCCACGATAACTGGTAGTTATCGTTGGTGAGTGTAAAAACTTAATTGAAATGTCACCTAGTCTCACCATTCAGCGTTCACCAGCAACAAGAAATAATTGAAATGCTTCGCATCCAACTTGAAACGCATCATGTGTACAACTTAACCACCACTTCACATCGTGGAAATGCTTCACATCGGTAAATTCGTGTTCAGTATTCACTGTTAATCCGAGGTAAATATTGAATGTAGAAATGACGAGGTAAATATTGAATGTAGAACTGAAGGGCTCTATACATATTAATCAATTTTAATCAATTAAATGTGGCAATTAGTGGTTAGGGCATTAATTCCCAGTCCATAACCATACTTTCTTTGTAACTAATACCCCTTTCCGTTTACCGGGCTAGTCCACTGGCCCTGATGGTGAGTTGGTTCGTTCCTCATTGAGAGTTGCTCGACTTCTAAAGTTGTCAAATTTAAACGAAAAAAAAACGTAAATATTCATAAATACAATGAAGTTATGAAATTTACCTATTGATTAATTCAGGGATTCCAATAAAAAGAACACCTAAAACACCTATCAGCGTAATAACTGTCTACCCCCATTCCCCATCGTTGATAATGAGCTTACAGTTATCTTAATTATACTCCATGAATAGCTTCCCCTCCCCTCTACATAGATTACATATTTAGTTTAGGAAACCAGGCAGCCTTAAAGTTTGATGAGCAAACAACGGAACCTGTCTTGGCATCGTTGAGGCACATGCTTCATTCATATCCAGCTGGGACGGATCGCCTTCAGCTCTCCAATCAAAAGTGTGCAGCAAGTGAGCCAATGCAAACTCAATAGTCAAAAGAGCCATGGCAGATCCTGGGCATCCTCTCCTTCCTGCCCCAAACGGAAGCATTGYAAAGTCTGATGAATCCATACCGTGATCTTCCACCTCCATAAATCTCTCCGGCCTGAATTCAGAAGCATCTGTCCCCCACACAATGGGATCCCTTCCTATAGCCCACACGTTCACTATTACCGTTGTTTTCGAAGGTGGATAGTATCCTGCTACTGTCACGGGCTCTAAAGACGCATGGGGAAGCGCTAACGGCAATGGAGGGTATAACCGTAGCGTCTCTCTCACCACACAGTGAAGGTATTGGCCAACGACCGTTCACTTTGCGATGTTGGCCAACGACCGATTCGATTTCTCCCTCCAATCTCTCCATTGCATGGGGATGTCTGAGCAGCTCACTCATTGCCCATTCTAACACAGTTGTCGTCGTCTCCATTCCACCCACGAACATTTCCTGCACAAACACAAAACTAAACACAGTTAGTTAATCCTCTCGTCTCAGAAAAAGCAAATCTATGGAGTTTAATGAGAATTCGAGTAAAATGTCAATGGCCAACGAGTGACATACATACAAATATAACTGCCTTGATGGTTTTCCTTGTGATTCTGGTCTCTGTCGTATAGGTCAAAAAGCACATCGACGAAATCATTAACATGAGGTCGTATAGGTCAAAAAGCCATTCGAGGCCACAGCCATGCGATAATCAAGATGGTCGTCTATCATTTTTTCAGCGAATGCGTCAAATCTTGAGTTGGCCTTCTTCAGCCGCCGATTGACACCTTGCAAATCGAGCCAATCTAAGGAAGGAATTAAGTCTCCAATATTAAAACTTCCCAACGCAGCTGACACCTCTGGTACCAGATCCTTGAATCCTTTGTCATCGGTCCCCAAGTCATACTCAGAAAATATCTTCCTCGCCAGTATTCGCCAAATTATATTCGCCAGGGCACCAGAGAGGGCCTTCGTCACATTCACTGGGATTCTGCCGCTCTCACTTTCCTCCCAAATTGATCGGATCATCGCAGACACCTCCTTCTCTCGGACATGCTTGAAGGACTCGATTCTTCCGGCAGTCAGCATATTTTCCACATGTGCCTCCAATGATCTCCATAGCGAGCCAATGCCAAGAAGTGTCTGCCGGCAGGTGTTGGAGGTCAGCTGGCAAATATAAAATCATGAGTTTTAAGAACCTGTTCGGCCATCTGAGATGAAGAAAGGACAACGATAGGGACAGAGCCGAAGAAGGGACAAAATGGGACCATGTTTGTCAGCGAGGTCTTTGAGAGTACGGTGAGCGGGGAGTCTTAATTGGTGGAGATTGTCAATGATTGGCCATGGGTAGGGTCCTGGAGGCAATCTTTCATTCTTGTGCAATATCCAGCCGGAGAAGAAGAATACGAGAGTCGCTAGTAATCCAATAGCCACTGTAGATGCACCTCCTCTACCGTCTATTAATGTTGCAGGAAGAAAGGTATCAAACCCCATATCGAACCGCCCTCTTGTATGTGTGCACAGGACAGTTCAACGACAGAACCAATAGATGCTATTATGTTTTCAAAAACTCAGTTTATGTAGACCTTGGTTTGAAGTAGGGAACTTACTTATCCAACAATAACTGTATTAGTATATGTAAATTTATGAAGTAGGGATTTACTTATAAACTAAGTCTATTGATATGAACTATTACATAATTGTGGTTGATCAACATCTAAAGGTTT
The DNA here is from genome assembly GCA_009831015.1 of Picea engelmannii. Taxonomy (NCBI): domain Eukaryota; kingdom Viridiplantae; phylum Streptophyta; class Pinopsida; order Pinales; family Pinaceae; genus Picea; species Picea engelmannii. The sequence goes on from ML780937.1 coordinate 651,408, forward strand.
GATAAGATGAAAAGAATCTTTAAAAGAATATATTAAATTTTATTATTGATTAACAAATAAATGGTTGAGCTTCATTTATTTGTTGTTAATATTTTAATTTATGTTAATCACTTACCTGACAATCAGTTAGCTATCAAAATAACTTTTAAATATAGTTAGGTAAATGTAAAAAAGTAAACACATAAACTGATGTCTTTATAATAGCTAGGAAGTTAATGATTGAAATCACAGCCATTTATTTTGTGTGACTACTAAGAATATTCCAGCCATATTTAATCTTGTTCATAGAAAACTTATTAAGCACTAAACCCCTATTAAATCTGCCCATTATCAATAGGTGTATGCCTTTCCACGTAATTAATTATATACAACTTGGTTTGAAGAAAAGAACTCACTTATTAAACAATAACTATATTAATTCAATAAAAAATGTTTTTCTAAAGAGTTTGAAACCAAAGGAGTTATATTTGTTTTTGCAAAAAACAAAGTTATATTTGTTTTTGTGAATGCGGATGCTTACTGGCTGCTATGCTAAAACCACTTCATGCTTACTAGAGTCAGAACCACTCCATGCTTACTCTAGTCAGCGGGCTGTGCTAAAAACCGCTCAAGTTGAAAGCGAGAATTTCTCATACAATTACCTTGCAGTTAACAATAAACAATAACAACAGGCAACCCATCTAGGATGGTGAAGAATTGGAATCAGCAAGGAATGTGGTCCCATGGAATACGGGAGGAAACGGTCGACCAAGTAAGTGCATATGAAAGCGACGGGAGAGAGGAAACGGTGGAGGAAGTGGAGAGTAAACTATGCGTTGCCTGAGAAATGGAAAATAATAATAGCCATCAATTTTCACATTTTAAACAACAGAAACTCTAAGTTATAAAATTTGGATCATAGAGACTACTAAGAATAGCGAGGGAATACTAAGAATATTGATGCATGAGCATCAATGTCATCATTTAATGAGTCAAGGTGGAGAACAACTCAACATCAAGCACTTAACTGTTTTGGATTTGAAGGAGGGAGTGTCACTTAAAATTTTGAAATCTTTGCAAGTAAAGATAACATGAGATCCTCAAGCTAGAGTTATTAATTAAAGATAACATGAGAGCCTCAAGCTAGAGTTATTGCATGTGCTCTACGAAATTGTAATTTCTTTTAATGTTGGTAGGATTGTACACATGTTGAGGTATCTAGAGTTGAATTGTTCATTTATTGTAATAAGTCTAGTGGTAAGATGTTTTTAATTATGATATGAAAGCATTAGGATAGTCTCGAGGGAAGGCTCTAGAAGTCCCTTATGTATAAATTAATGTAATCTATGTCCAGCTGAGGTTGTTGTTGTAGCTAAAAAGAAGTTGAAAGTTACTAATACTTGTTAAAATCTTTGTAAATATTTCATGAAGGAATATAGAAGAAGAGAATTTCTTTCAAAAGTTTGAGCTTGTTTATCTTTGCGTAACTTGGTAAATGTTATGTTAATTATCTATGTGTTTATGTGTGTGTGCATCTAAATGGTTGGTTGAATGAATACTTAATGTTAAAATAAGTTTCAATTATTTCTCTTATGAAATCTTGGTGCAAGGAGTGCACAGTTCCCATGCAAGGGGTGTGGAGGTTGCACCATCTACATGTTCATATAGCTCACGAGAGATAGTTAGGCAAAGTGAGTGCAAGGAGTGCACCTATACTCATATGAGTGTAAAAGCTCAGAGGGGAGACTAGTGCAAAGAGTGCACAGAGTTGACACTTTGGTAAGTGTGGAAAAATATCAGAGGAGAGATAGTGGACGCAGTGCATGGGTGACTTTTATAAGTCCCAAACTCAGAGGAGAGATAGTTCAAGTTGTGCACAAGTGACTTATTTAAGTCCCAAGCTCAGGAGGGAAGGACAAAATGTGCGTTAGAATTCAAAGCTTTTAAGATAAAATCTTAGGAGGGAAGTGCAAGGTGTGTGCCACGGTTCAAGTCATTCAAGTGGTAAAGCTCAAGGATGGACAAGAGTAAGTCCCCAAAGAGGAGAAATCTCTTTGTTTGAAGGAGAGCGAACGAGATATGTTTGGGAGGTATCAACATCCCTCATAGACGTTGGATCAAGGAAAGGAGTGTGGTCGTTAAACCCCCAAGTCCTTCGGACTTTTTTGCTCCGACAGTTTTAAGTCATTTGTTGTAAGTAAGGAAAAATCCCCACTCCTGCGAATACTAAGAATGTTGGAAAGAAAACCTTGAAGCATCGAACCCTCGAAGTGTCGAATGCATGAAAGTGTAAAACCATGAAGTTACGTGGGTTGCCGGATCCAAAGTAGAGATTGTAGATCTTTTGTGTGGTTTATGATGTGGCTTATGCCATGTGGTAGGGGTGTCCTGTGAGAACACGTGTCACCCAGATTTGGTACCTTTTGGACCTTGATTTGTTCATTTTTTAGAGACGCGTGGCACAAGTGCCACAAGTCCACATCACCCTAGGTGATGTTATCTTGTCATGTTATCTCTGGGAGTTTATGAATCTGGGGGTTTCCAAGTTTTTTTTCAGTTAAAAGTGTCAAAGAACAAAGTTGCAAAGGCACAAAGGCCGTCAATCTGAGATCCCTTTGATACCTTTATCGATTGTTGGATCAACCAGAGGGAGGATGGGTGAGAACTTCAATGGATTGTCACTCCAGGGAAGTGGTAGACTCAAGAACGGAACTATCCCAGAGCCCTAGAGCACTGAAATTATGAAGTGTGTAAGGACTATCCGTCCCAACACTTTATTAATTCTTGATCATATGATTGAACTGTGGATGAACAATGTAAGTACTTCAGTGGATTTCTACACTAGGGAAGTAGGATACTTGGGAGTGGAAATTTCCCGTAGTCCCAAAGCGTCGAAGTCCCAAATTGATAAAGGTTGTCCATACCAAGATCTGATTAAGTCACAACCATTGATCTCGTTGAAGCCTCTAGATGGGGGAAAAACCTTTCATTATACAGGAGATTAAACATCTACCTTTTATTTTTTCTAGTGGAATGATTTATGGATTCAGAAAATAGTAACTTCAGGGGAAAATGGAGGTTGATAAGGGAGAATAGTCGAAGGTCAAATTCTGGAGGACTTGGTCCAAGCGTTGGTCCAATCATTGGTCTCATGATAAGGTAAAGGGGTCAATTAGAGGAGAAAAATGATTCGTAAGTGACCAAACCCTCGGATATTGTGTAGGAACAAGCTCATGTGTAGAAGAATGCAAAGGAAGGTGCTAAAGAACAAATAAGCCCATGGTTTTGAGCCATGGTCGAATCAAAAGTTGTTTGAAGGAAGTGCCTATGAATAATTCAAATTATGTACCAACTAATGGATAACATGAAAGTGTATAATATGGATAATTATAATATATTCTTCATGAATTGAGAAGAAAAATGACCTGTAGCATTATTTGGAAAAAGAAATTGTAATATGCGAAATTCTAGAAAAATGGTTGCTTGCACATTTTGCAGAATTTGGGGGTGTGAACATATAAGTTCAGTATAATAATTCATATTCGATAAATTGAAGAAGGAGAGGAAGCTTCCATACATGATAAATATTCCAAAGTTCAAAATATTAGTGTTGGTAATGTAGAGACAAAATCCAATAGACACAAGGCTAGAGAAGAGAAAGAAACATTAATAGAGACTGAGAGAAACCTCAAAATAGAAGTGTATAGTTACAAATATGAAAATAAGAGACTGGTGAGATAAAAAAATAGGATAGATAATCAAGTGATGCAAATATTAAATTGGTTTCAAAGGAAAACAAAGAATCGATCAAACTCAAAATAGAAGGAAGAGGGAAGATGTCATGGAAGAAGATATGACTGGAGAAGAATTGGTTATTTAAGAAGTGCTAGAAGAATTCACAGAATCACTCAACTCCCTAATCAACAAGGAAATCGTGTGCATCTAAATATTCCATAAGTAGTCCAGAGGTGTCTCCTATTAGGCACCAAAGGAGAAGGCATGAATTCAAAAGTTTGCAAGGAGATATGAGGAATCTTAAGCCAAAATCCTTTGATGGTGAAAGAGGAATGGAAGATGATGTTGAAGAATGGTTTCTTGGACTCAAGAGGTAATTTTAATTTCACAACTACTCCTCAAATATAGAAGGCAGAATTTACACTTACCATTTACATGGGAAAGTTGCTATATGGTGGGATCAACTAAAGGAGGTTGAGCACATTAATGAAAGTAGGATCAATTAGAAGCAGTTCAAGAAATATCTTCAAAGGAGTACCTTTCATATCACTTCTATGACAATAAAATGTAGGATTTCTTTGAACTCAAGATGGGTAGCATGACCATGGCAGAGTATGAAAATAAGTTTGTGGAACTACTAAAGTATGTAGGGTTTATAAAATATGAGAAGGTGAAAGTACAAAGGTTTTTGAGTGGACTTCCATCCTTTAATAAAGAGAAGATTCAATATGATGAATGTAGGACCTTGATTGATACCATGAGGAAGGATAAGTATATTCCCGAGCAAGGAAAGGGAAAAGAATCCATGTAGAAATCTTGGAAGGACAAGAAGAAGGAGAAATATGATTAGAGGAGGAAGGGATTCAAACCTCCTTTCAATAGAAATAGCCCTAATAAAAATCATCAAGACTAGTATGCTAAGGATGAATCCAAGAGATAATACTTAGGAAAAATGGGGAGACCACCAATCCAATGTTGGGGATGCAAAGAACATCACTTAAGGATTACCCTCACAAAAAAGACAAAGTGAAGACCATGCAAAACATCCAAGAGGTTACAATAGTAGAAGACATGGGAAGGATTTATGAAACCTTAAATGATTGACAAGAAGATTACCATTCCAATATGATCGAGGTGGAAGGTAAGATCATTAATCATCCCATTGTTATTTTAATTGATTCAGGAGCAATTCATTGTTACATTGATCCTAAAATATTGGATATATTACATTTAGAGAAAAGAAATCTTGGAAAATCAAGTTTGGTTCATCTAGCCACTAGAACCAAAAGGGGAATCCATGATATGGTCAGAGGTTGTTCCATAAGTCTTAATGGTGTGAATACTAGTGTTTCTCTAAATATCATACCATTGGGGTATTATTATATTTTAATTGGAATGGATTGGTTGGACACAAATTATGTTGTACTAGGTTGTCATAACAAGACATTTACATGTCTTGATGAAGAGGGAAAATAGAGCATTGTCGAAGGAGTTCCAAGACCCATCTCTATAACGAATATTTCATCCTTACATCTCAAGATATGTTTCAATGCTTACAGTTGAAGAGATGTTTCAGAAAAGGATGTCAATTATATGCATCCCATGTGGAGGAGCCACAAAAAACAAAGGGGACAAGCCTTGAATAATTCTCAGTACTACAAGAATTTGAAGATGTATTCCCAAAAATACCAAGGTTTCCAAATAGATTTCTCTATTGATTTAGTGCCAGGGGCTTCTTTGGTGTAAAAAAAAACTTACAGAATGAGTACACCAGAGTTGAAATAATTACAAATTCAGCAGGAAGAATTATTGAAGAAAGGATACGTACGTCCAAGTGTTTCACCATGGTGAGCACCAGTACTCCTTATAAAAAAGAAGGATGGAATGTTGAGGATTTGTATTGAATTTTGACAATTGAATAAGTCCATTGTAAAGAATAAATACCCTCTACCCATAATTGATGACCTCTTTGATCAGCTAAGAGGGGAAAGTATATTTTAAAAGATAGAATTGAGATTATGATACCTTCAGGTAACAATCAATGAAGAAGACAACAATAAGAGATCCTATAGAAACATGTGTGGGCATTATTAATTTGTAGTGGTGCCATTTGGACTGACCAATTCACCAACTGTCCTTATGTGCTTAATGAATGGCATATTCAAAAATTATTTGGATAAGTTTGTTATAGTATTCCTGGATGACATACTTGTCTATTCTAAGTCAGATGAAGAGCATGAACATCACCTAAGACTGGTATTGCAAGTGTTGAGATAACATCAGTTGTATGCCAAGTTGAGTAAGTGTTCTTTTTTACCAAGAATAGATCCATTACATGTGACACATTATTTCAGAATAAGGTATAGCAGTAGATCCATAGAATATTGAAGCCATTAGAGGATGGCCAACACTTTGGGATGTTTTAGAAGTCATATATTTTATGGAGTTAGTTGGTTACTACAGAAGATTTATAACAAGGTTCTCTTAGATTGTTCATCCCATCACTTATTTGAAAAATAAGGGAATTAAATTTGAATGGACATTTGAGTATGAATAGAACTTTAATCTGTTGAAATATTTACTTACTAGTGCACCTATTTTAAATATTTTTGACCAAAATGAAAGTTTTTTGGTATGTACAAATGCATGCAAGGAATGACTTGGTGGAGTACTCACTCAAAATGGACATGTCATTGGTTACTAGTCCAGAAAGATTAAAGAACATGAGAGGAACTCTGCCACACATTACTTGGAGATTATTGGAATTGTTCACGCATTGAATATGTGGAGGCGTTATATTATGGGGAAGATATTTGAATTAAGAATAGACCACTATGGTCTGAAATATATTTTTGAACAACCAAATTTGAATGGCAGGAAAATGAGATGGTTGGAATTTCTAATTGAATACGACTTTGACATCAAGCATATCAAAGGAAAATAAAATAAATTTGTTGATGCACTTAGTAGAAGAGTACGTCGCATGCATGCTTCCTTTGTTAGTATGCATCAGAAAATTTTAAATAGCATAATTTTAGATGTTGTTGTCACAGATCATCATTACCTACAAGCAAACCAAATCTTACAGTAAGAAGATATACAACAAAAATAAAAGAATATGAGATAAAGGAAGATGGATTACTTATGCATAAAAATATAATTTATGTTCTGTTAGAGCATAGTCCTATATTCCCTTGGTGTATTACATGTGTTAGGCACCTATACCTTAGTTAATGCATCCCAATGCATTTTTTCTCGCTTGATTTGACCATATAGAAAGGGTATGAGACACTTTCTTTGATTTTAGGGAGTTTTCCTTAAATTTAGGTATATGCCCCCTATGACATGGATTTAGTCTTGAGTTATTTAATTAGAACTCCACTTAGTGAATCCTCTCCAACCTCCATGCAAAGTTTAAAACTCTAAAGGAAGGAGAGCACACTTCCTCCTTAAATCAAGGAAATTGTCTCTTGATTTTAAGGATTTTCTCCCTTTCTTAAGTAAATTTGCATGTTTTGCATGTCAGTTATGGATAAATTGCAATTTCATCCTATCATACTCATTTTAAGTGTGGGTTAACTATTTTAGAGATTTATGCATCTCCTTTAGCTATTTTTACACTACTTTTAGTGGTAGTTTCTATTATTAGTGACAAGATCAATTCCTCTCTACATATTGGATTGATCTCATTGTAATTCAGAACATATTGTGAATACATTCTTTATTGTGGGGTAAATTATTCTCTATCTGTTATGAGGAACATCTCTCTATGGTTCGGGGTAAACCATAACATACATAAATGACTGTAGAAATCAACTCTAATCTTCGATAAGCTATATGCACAAATATGCTAGCAAGACAAGATAAAAGGCCTACCTCATCCAGATGTTCGATTAAGTCCATCATTGAGGACTTCACTCAAAGAAATAAACCTGCAACATGTCCTCAACAACCAAGAAACACACGCATATCATGATAATATATAAGTTTATCACACTCAATAGCATAATCCATCAACATTCATAGAAAATATGCCCATGGAATAACAATTCAAATATTTTCAAGAAATTAATTGGACAAGAAAAGATTATTTCTATTAAAATGTAATCAACAAAAGTGGATAAATTACAAACTTATGTGTTGGAACGGTTCAAAACTGAGAAACTAAGCTCCTTCCAGCTGGGCCTCCACCACTTCAATCCTCCATGAAAGGCAAGATCATATAAGAGAGACAATGAGGTTCTCAATCAAGTAGGGAAGAGCTTGGGGGATGAACAATGTGTTCAAATTTAAAAGGACAAATGGATTCAGACTCAATATGAAGTGAATAATTTCTCTAGAGTAACTTTTCTCTCAAAGTTGAATTCTTTTCCTTTTCTCCATAGCTTGGATTTGGCCCATTTGTATCCTTCAAGTGGAACTAAAGGGTCAAGTCAGAACATTTCTATTATATGGAAGGTCAAGGATCATGGATCTCATGATGTGACATGGAAACCCGACAGCATTTTAAAATTTTGGGCACAAAACCCAATGTACGTGGGTTGTAGTGGTGCAACCTATGTATACACTTGTTTTACAATAGGTAGGGCACACATATGTGGAAAAATAATGTTTTTATCTTTGGGATTTTCGAAAAGGGACTTCAAGTCTGCATAGGGAAATGGAAAAAAGGCCTTATGTGCAAGTTTGCACAAGGTGAGGAAATTCTTGCTATAACATATGCCCCTTAATGTGTGAGGTCGGAGGAGTATATGTGATGGACAAAATGAATTACAAGACCCATAAGTGGAGTAATGGGGACCGAGCTGAAAGAACTAGTTTCTCATTACAATCTGTACTGACTTTGCACACATGGTTTCCAATTTGAATTACACTGCAGATCCATGTGAAAATATCCCAAATAGTTGTCCATGACCTGTTGGCAAATATTGAACAAGCAACGAATGCGTGTTGATGATTGTTTTCTTTGATGGCAACAGCAGAAATGGCAGGATATGAAGGATAAAACCCCTTGGGGATTCGGACATAAAAGCACAGGAGGAACAACATTGAAGAAAACATGCGCATTGAAGAAAACGCGTGCAACAGAAGTTTACAGAGAAGAAGGAAGATAGAAGAGCCAGTGATCGTTGGATCCCATTCAAATTTCCCGAAAGGCTGACAACCGTCAGATTTGAAGAAGTTGCGAGGGAGATAAGTCATCGGAGATTCGGGTATCGGGACTTTGAAATGTCCAGTTCACTCGACAACGAAAACCCTGATTTCGCGATATGTGAAATCCCGACTGAATCTGAACCGTCAGATCAACATGTGATCTAGACCATCGATCTAGTTCATGATAGCATTCCACATCAAATAGGGACACGTGGCACAACCAGGTAATGACAGGTGGCAGGAAGATTCAACATTTCAGGCATAGGTAAGTCACGAATGAGAGTGACACGTGGTAGTATTTAACATGTGTCAAACCACATGTGACGTCAGCAGAGGCATCATCAATTAGGACTTTGTAATGCCAAAATCTCTTGACATCAAAAACTCCGAAATCGCGAAATGCGATTTCGCGATTTAATCACAGCCATTGAATCCAGAATGAATCTGAACCATAGATCCTAGCCCTGGTCAGAGTTTCGGGGATCGGGTTTTGGTATTGACAAGAACATTGAACATCAGACATCGCGAAATCGCGATACGCGATTTCCCGATAAGGCATATAGGTTGTGGGCCACCCAGGAGTCAATGCAGGACAGGTATAATGAGTACAAAAGAAGTCGGGAATCGGCATATTGCAAGTCCAGGGGGCGTATGCACATTATCATTATAAACCCCGAAATTCCAACGAAAGGTCATGGGTAACGGTCATGTGGACCATGGCTCAGCCAAGAGGGATGAAGCGCATCGCGAATCGGGAAATCACGAATCCCATGGACATAAACATTATGTCATTGTAAGTGTCGAAACTCCGATGGAGTAATAAGACCAAGGTCACACGGAGACAGGTCATATGGACCATGTTCTAGCCAGGAGGGCTAGCGCACATTTTCGATAGGTATGGTGGTGGTCACGTGATAGTTGGTCACATGGACCATTGTGTAGCCAGAAGGGGCTAAAGGTCAAGAAAGGAGCACATCGGGGATCGGAGAATCGGGTGTTTCGAGTACATGTGCATCTCGACACTGTGAATGCCGAAAACACGATGAGTGAAATCCCAATTTGATTTGAACCGTTGGATCAAATATTGATCGGAGGGTCACTGTTCTCTCTCACAGTTAACGAATGAATATGATTTCTATTAGAAACAGACTCATTATGAAGAATTAGTTAACATTTCAGATGACGATTCAGTTTCTGAGATAGTTGTCGTTGCTCTTGCCGAAGGAGATGGGAAGTGGAACCGTCATAGCAGAATGTATAAAAGAAAACGAGTGACATTGTATGTGGTTGGTGATTCTGCGTGAAAAAGAATGAAATAGTAAGAAAAGGAGAAAGGA
>ML780937.1:670485-708805 GCA_009831015.1 Picea engelmannii
TATTTTATGTGTGACTGATGATCTTTACTCTTACTGTCCATATGCTGTATGTTGGTTGATGACACATGAAGAAATCTTAATAATTGTTTAAAAGGCATAAAATTGTTTAAGCTTATAAACAACTGATTCACCCCCCCCTCTCATTTGTTTTAGTATTTCCAACATGACCATGAATAGGAAATAAAAAGGTGGCTACATTCCAAAGTCTATCATAGTCATGAACAAGGCCCAGTAAAACTAGTGTCAAAATAAATCTGAATATATATGTTACAATGGATTACAATTTGGTCTCCCATGATCACTGAAGTCACATAGTTACTGGTCCAATGAAAGGTAGAAACAAATAAGGAAATTTGCGACTATAAATTCATGTCTTCAGGTCTTCTACACAATCCTCCAAAGGTGCAATTTTACATCGTGTGAATAAAGCAGTTGAGGTTGAACACAATGACACTTCATTTGATTACCGGTCATTAAGGTATACCGTTAACAAACGTGAGACAACCTACCAATAATGAAAGTAGGTATCAAGGCACTGAGAACATTATTACAAGTTTGAATAAATGTGTCGGGTTTGAACACTTGAAAACACATCGATTAGGATACATTGATGTATTCCCAACCGTTGATGGCGAGAGAACCTGCCACTAATGTCTGCAAGCCTCTAGGTACTCATAGGACTCTAGGTCTCATCTCCAAAATAGATGAGATTAATTCCATGGAAATAGACCCACTGAAAGGAGAGAATTAAGGAATGTCTCATCGTTCAACATGAGGTACAAATCAGAAGCTTGATTATTTGGAGGAAATCGAACGAAGAACATGTTCATGAACTAATGAACCAGTGCACATTTTGTGTGTTCCAAATGCAAGAGATACATGAAAAATACCCTTTGAATAGAAGCTAATAAGGAAGAATGTTGACAAAGGAGAGGAAACCATGAATAAGGCTAATGGAATTCAAGGCACTGCATGAATCCCAATGTGTGAATATATTTATTTCCTTGAAACACAAGGGAAACCACCTCGTTAATGACCAATGGTGAAATGTCAACTAATGGGTTCAAGGTTATCTACGAATGAGGAAAGTAGGACCAGGGTGCACAATAGAACTACAAGTTCATATGATTTTGAGACACACTCAGGGTATGACCGACATGCAAATTCAATATTTCTGAGGAATGACTGACACAGGTTGATATACATCATTTGAACAAGAGCATGAGACATATGGAAGACTCGAGCATCAAAGACTCGGTGATGAAACTTTGAGATGTAGGAGGAATCAATCAAAATCTCGATAGGGACTAGAAGAGTAACCAGTCAGGCTAGTAAAATCTCAGTAACAATCTAAGATTCCTAAGGTTATGTTATACCCAAAATTTTGATGACAAGTGGAATAAAAAAAATTGTGCTCTATTCAAAGGTGACAAGACTGTTGCCAATATAATATAATATTCCATTCCCGCGCCCTTTTTTTTTTTCATAGTCAAATGAATGCTATGATACAGAGGAGGAAACAAGTGTCACAAGTAAGAAAAAATAGTTCCAGCAGTGGAACATACCTATACTAAATGCAAGAAGTTTCATGTGGGATATGGACACTTGGGGGAATGTTTCCTCCTAAGTATAGGGTGTCAAGTTGCAAAGAATATAAACAAGGCTCTGCTTGGATGATTATGCAAACTGTTGAGGTGAGAGGCTTATAACACAAAAGAGAGAACCAATAATAGGCTCAATACTAGAAGAAATAGAATGAGATACAATTACAACTTAACACCATAAACTTTCACCAAATAGACATCATTTCAAATCCAATTTACGAGTGTGAAAGAGATAAGTTCACTCGGAAATATGAAACAAGTGAGAAAACAGATTAAATCAAACTCGTTGGGGAGTCCTATAGGTATAGGTCAGCATGTTTATGAGTAAGAAATGAGGTTCAACATAAATTCATGTATTATATATAGAGACTCCTGGTCCTACAGACAAAAATCTATGCATGGTCATCGAATGAAGTAGAGTATCTAACTAGGCTACCCATGTTTGGTAAGTCTCTATGATTTGATAATGGCACTTCTAGTTGTATATAGAAGCTTCTGTGTCGCTATAAAATGGGTTCATACCTAAGGTATATGAGTGACAATTATAGGAAAATTCAAGTGTGCATGATGGAGTGGATACCTATCCTATGTGTTGGGTATCGAAAATACCTGTCCAAAGTTACGAATAGGCAACATGGCATTGAAAAGAAAAAGAATCCTTGGATAAAACTTTAAAAAATAACTCCATCCACTGTCATATTAGTCCATTAGGCCAAAATATTGTATGAAACTATGGAAAGTGTGTAAACATTTGCTATAAATAGTAAAAAAAAACAATTTTACTATACCATTTGTATTTTTTACCCAAATTGTGGATTTTGGACCAAATTTCCTTTGAACTTCAACTGATGATTGCGGGAGATATGAGAGAAGGAATTGATGATGGTTTGGACCATTTAATTTTTATTTCTCTCCTCTTTCTTTTTAGTGGATTAAATTTTGTAATTAGGTTCCATTTTTTAAGTTATTTAGGGTGAAATTTGAAAAATTAGGTGTACGCGGTCTACAATTTATAGGGTCGCATATACGCATACCTATACGTGGTTGTTTGAAATAAAACCAACATATAAGAATCCATATATGCAACTGTGTACACTACAACTTGCGTATATGTTTGTGGATAATGTTTTTTGGAGGTTTCTAACTCAAAAAAGGGTTTGAATATTGCAGGATGATGCTAGAGTGCAGAGAAAGAGAACATGAGGACCAAAGTGAGACTACTCAAAGGTATGAGCTCCAAAGTTTTGGGTGCTCAAAGGTATGAGGACGAAAGTGAGACTACTAGGCCAAAGTTTCTCATGGACTACTAGAATTTAGATAGTGAGAGATTCAAACTTGATGGAAAAACATTAAGGATTGAAGTTGAAGACATCTATTACTTGACAGGATTTTCATGTCGATGTGAGGTGGTAAACCTCAAAGCCTGGGGATCTTGGAGTGGCATGAAAATTGAGGAATATATTGTTTCTCAATGCATTATAGGTGTCGAGAAGGTAGGGATCCAAATCCCCATTAGAGTGATAAACAATATAAGTCTCAATATTGTTGTCCTCGTTTTGAAACAGATCATATGATCAACCTATTTGCACCATGGATTGAGGCCACTTATGTTCTACTCATTGGAGTTATTGAGACCCACGGTGTACTACAGGTGCACCTCAATTGTTTCTAACATGAAGAGCCAAATGACAGAATGTAAACATGATAGTAAGAGAAACTTTGGGTTCAATTCTATCCTTTGTAATTTTTTATTTGAGCGGGTTCCAGGATTAGGACCAAGAGTTGAGATTATCTTGTGTGGACCTCGTGATCCAGCCATGGTACAGTGGACCGAGGTGATGAGACAGTAGGGGGGAGGTAGGGTGCTGACACCCTACAACGATGAATTATTCTTATAGTGGAGACAATAGGTGATAACTCTGGATGACTGCCCTTACGTAGGGATTGGCTTCAAAGGACATCCTCACATGCCATTACCACCAGGGTATGCCTACAAAGAAATAGGTATGTCAAAGTTTTTTAAATATTTCATTTTTTTTTTCTGTATAAGAAAAAAAAAAATTGGATGATGTTAAGTACTAATTAAACATGTATGTGATGCGGGTATAGGTCCACGATAGTCGAAAAAACTTACAAAACATCGTTGGAGGCACTAGGAATACGAGGCATCAGGAGGGGACATAAAGAGAGTCCTTCAAAACGTGTAGGGAAACTTGTCTCATTTGATGCAGAGGATTCCTATGGTTCATATGGAGGATCTATCGAAGGCTATGCAATGAGAGGTGGTGGGTGTATCCCGTGCTTGGGTATGACTCTTTTGGTGTCTTGCAAACACTGTAGTCTTCTATAATGACACTCATCCAGCGCCACAGGCATAGATGTTATTACTATTGTATGATTGTTTGTATATGTATGTTGAGGGTGTTAGCCCCAATTTTGTACTTTAAACATCATGCTTTTTGAAATATATATAAAAACATGGTTCTTCGACTTAAATTATGTTACAATGTGTACATTGATGAAAATTTGTTATTTTCTTTAGTTATGTGACAAATTTCAATCTGAAACAAAATTAGCATATGCATTGGATATGTAATTCGAACTTCTAGGTATGTGATGATAAGTAATAAAATCAAACTGTCATTCCAAAATTTGTACTCGTAGGAATCGTCGTTGTAGAGTAGGGTCATGCACATGATAACTATCACTCAATTGATATACTGCTAACTAGGAGTCTAGGATAACCTCTAAAGAGTGAATACCATGTGAAATGGCATCGCACAAAAGTTCTATAAAGATGTTATATTTATCCACATTTTTCATGGATGGCCCTAGGAATATGCCACGTAAAGACACCAGTAGACCCTTGGGTGAGTAAACAACCCAAGCGACAGAAGCCAAGTTCCATGTAATATGACTGGCCCCATCTATGAATCCTAGGTATACCAAAGACTTTGTTGACATCTTCCAACCAAGGGAAACGTCAATAAGAAAGATTAAGATAAAAATAAAGGGAAAGGATATATACACTAAATTATATTAGTATACAAATTGTTACGCCCAAACTTTGGGCTTAAGAATAATATCTTTTCAAATAGATCACATTCCTCGGCTCAACCAACATGTTCCCTTCATAATATTTTAATTCATAGGATCCTTTTTCTAAGACACATCGCACAATATAGGCACTGAGTCTCATGGGTTTGAACTTTCATCCCCCCAATGGTTCTTTGTCTTGATCATATAGAAGGACCAAGTCACCCTCAACGTACAATTGAGGACATAAAAAATTATCGTATCTGACCTTTACAGGTCTTTTATTCACTTCGATATCTATAGAGGCGTCTTGACACTGCTCATCTAGACTCTCTAGGTGCATGAGACATTGTTTGAGATCGGAAGTGTCAGGTAGGAGCACAACTACAAATATAAGAGAAGGGATATCACACTCAATAGGTAAGATCTAATCTACACTATGTACTAACTAGAAAGGACAAAAAATGATGGAAGTCTTGATCGAGGTTTGGTATGCCCAAAGTGTTGGACACAACATGATATGCCAGTCAGATTTTCTCTCGCTGACAATTTTCTGCAAAATGGTCTTCAAAGACCTTTTCATGACCTTTACCTGTCCATTTTATTGGGGGTATTAAGGGGAAGAATGACCATTCTTGAACCCAATTTTAGATGTTATTTCTTTCATCATTTAATTCTGAAAATGACTGTCGTGATCAATGACAATCTTAGTCGGGATTTTGAACCTGGCTATAATTTGATTGAATATGAAGAAGGAGATAATATTCCCATCATATTTAATTGTAGGCATGACCTCGACACACTTAGTAAAGTAGTGTATGGCCACAATAATGTGTTTATTCCCCCCCATTCTAGGTTGGGTTGCAATCCACAAATTCTACCCCCTACTTGGTGAAGGCACCAATGATAATGACCAGATGGATAGGGGCTCAATGCGAGTGCATTTTTTGAGTGAAAAACTAAAAAGTGTGAAAATTCTTAGCCACTTCAACATAATATTTAAATATATACGGTAAAAAATAATTGGCTTGCAAAATTTTCTGGGTTGTCGCAAGCCCAAATAGATGACCACCACAAGCCCCACTGTGGCAATCGTTTAGAATAGACTTGACTTATTCATGAGTTAAAAAAATAAGTATGATATTATCCACTCCTTGATGATACAGAGTGTCACCGACGATAATTTATTTCTTATCTTGGTATTGTATACATCGTTGGTCATCTCACAAGATATGCTGAGGGAACTTCAAAGTTTAAAGATAGAGAACAATGTATTCATACCAGGGGTCTAACGACGAGAAAAGGAAAATGTGTTCATCTGCAAATTAATCAAAATGAATAACATCCTCATCTAATCGAGTGAAGTCAAATATTAACTTTGCAAAAAATAGTGATTTTTTGGTCTTCCCAGAAGCAAAATCGAGATTGAACTCTCGTAGAATGGAAATCCATTTATTGTACTTTCGTCCTATGATACACCTAGTAAGGACATATTGAAATGGATTGACATTGACAACCACAATAGTTTTGCAAAGAAATATATAATGTATTAATCATTGGACTGCGTGAACGACAAAGAAAGTTATCTTTTCAACATGAGAATATTTGAGGTTAGGGCCGACTAAGTTTCAACTAAGATATTAAATGATGTGGTCACAAATATCATCATCTTATTGAACCAACAACATACCAATCACGTCTTCATATGCAACGACATAAATAAATTAATCTCTACTATAGTCTGGAGACTTCAACAAAGGTGTGAATACCGAGGCTTTATTTAAAGAATTGAAGGACTCCTGGGCTCGCTCATCATAGATAAAAGGAGTGTCCTTCTTGAAGAAATGCATGAAAAACTTAGAAATATTGACATAGTTCACTATAAAATGACATAAAACGTTATCTTTCCCCTGTAAACCTTGAAGTTGACAAATAGTGCCCGAGGGAGGCAATCAAAGTATTTCCTCAACCTTTAATGGATCTAACATGATCCCAGTCTCAGAGACTAGAAATACTAGAAGAAGACTTGACATAATGAAAAAGATCGATTTATGAGGGTTTAACCGGATGTGATAATGGTGACATCTTTCAAAGAGTAGTCGAAGGTGATTAGGGTGATCCACTCTTAAGACATTGTCGAACAGGCTTAACATCTGGGTAAGTTTTAATCTCATGTTCTACAATTCAAGGGTTGATTCCTGGCATCTCTTGATATGACAAAGAAAATACATCTTGGAATTCCTTGAGGAGTTCGGTGTCGATCAGGACTTCTTTCAGCGAAAATTCATCACCGATGTATACATTTTCAATCTTGTCACGAATATTAGAGATATCAATCGTGATGGTAGGAGAAATACTCGCCATGTTTCCATGGGCATAAATGTCGTGCATATCATGTGGAACTATGGTGTGACTGACTATATTGCTCAAAGTAGATCTAAAATCATCTTTCTCGATTCTGACAAGCTCTAGAAGGAAATAAGAGCGATGATGCACATTGTCCCAAGTTTTGTTGGAACCATTCATGGCTTCAGTGATAGATTCATTTGAAGGAAAAGTCTCATCGAGGCCTTCACGTGAAAAAGATTATGAAGTGGCTCATACATCTTCCAGGACATGATCCTCCTTGTCCATTTTTTAGGTAACATGACAACTTGATATGCAATATTTGTTGTTGATAGTGGCATGGCCATTCCAAAATGTAACTGATCTTCATAAGACATCGTCGAGAAAGGTAGGGTCCAAGGATCATAAAAATAGGAAGTGTGGAAAGGAAAGAAATTCTCTAACGAAATAGGCCTATTAGACATGGTGTAAATATGGTGAACTGGTGCCATGAAGTCAAAGGTATCCATAAGGGATATTCTCAATTGTAAGTTGAGAATTGTTTATCATGGTGATCAATGGTCCAACAGATGCATTGGGGCTACCGTATGCAAATGAAAATTGGTTGATCATCATGATATTCCCATCGTGAGGAAAGAAAAGAGTATGAAAAATGAACGACATGATTTTAGCCATATCATAAGTCTAATTGCGTCCTATTAAAAATTTATAGTCGAGGGGTGGATAAACCACCTCAAAATCCACCTATACTGTCTTCCCACCTAAATGGAATGGAAAAGAAAGAAGAATACCATGAGGGAGGAAGGAATGATTGTCAAAAGGAGTCAACAAGGTCTGATATTGAGAAAGGGTCGGAGAACTGAGGGATTTTCAACAGAGTAGGGACATCACACATGTTTCAACACCTTAATCAAAAACAATATGCTTGATGGTATGCTTTGAGTAACCCATGTGGATTTGGAATGCCACGTGTTAAGGAAAGTGAGGCTTCACATCTGTGACATAAAACTTGATAACTTTTGAGCCACAAGGATATAGAGCTCCTAATGCAGATATCAAGACATTCCTCTATGAAGGGCATGTATGGAGTACCTCTAAAGCTGACATCACACCAGAGGTTTGAACTAGGTCCTCAACAATAAAGTAATTCTAGGCAGCTCTATAATTAAGATTATGGGTAGAGTTCTTGACTAATCCTTTCGAAATACAAGGAGGAGGCTCTGGTTTTTCGATCTGTAAGGGCATCTTTAGAGGAGGGGGGGACTCTAAACTAGGTACAATATGTGGAGAACTATAATTGTGAGATTGAGTGGCTAGATTAACCTCATATTTAACCATATTGATGCATAAAAGTTCATCATCTTGTGTCGGTGGGTTTTGAGTCCCAATCACCAAATTTTTGGCATTTAAGGAGCTCAAGGACATGTGTTGGTTATGTGTAAAAGGATTAATCAGCATGCAGAGAGGTAGAGATAAAATCCTTGCAACTTCTGAAAGTTTGGGGAATAAATGGGTAAGGTGATTGTCTTTACAAAGATTACAGGGAAACTTCACCTTCTTCCTTTCTTTTTGTCCCTCACCAACATTATTATTCATCTTCTCATTGTTACCATTGTCCTTGGGTTTGTTATTATTATTCCCACCCTTATGATTATTATTACATCCTTTCTTCTTATTCCCTAGTGGTTGTTGGTTACCATTCAGGATGGTCGATGATTTCATAGAACATACATCTATTGAGTGAGTGGGATTGGAGGATAGAGACAATGCTATCCCTCCTACATATTGGTTTAGAGACAAGTCTTTCAAATGGCTTGTCACCGAGTTTGCGGATTTCACATTGACGGGGCCTACAATACCATCAACATGAGGTGTGGGATTTTGTCTAGGGTCATAGTTTGACGTCGATGCATCTGGAAGAATCTCGTATAACATCTCAGACTAAGAATATATAATATCTAACTGCTGGGATTTAAAAATCATTTCTTCCTCAGATGTAGCCCAGGATGTACAAATATCCTTCAAAATATAAGAAAGGAGAGATTTAAGGAACCAGTCTAGAAAGAATTACGGGGGCATGTAGGCCTTCATCAACCACTTTTGTCTATACCACTTCTGGATTTGATATGATATATGGGTGTCCTTATCCTGGAAAAAGGTTGACAAAAGTTCAATTCCAACATTGTAAAAAACTGACAATTGGAAGTGGTTGAGGAAGAATAAAACCAACTGATTAAAAGTTTTGTATGCCCCCCTAGGTAGCTCAATATACTATTTTGCAACAACCCGTGTGAGGGTGTGTTGAAACAATATTAATCAAGTGGAATCATCAATAAGGAAATTCAAAGAAAACCAGAGGTAAAAAGTAGTAACGTGATCACCAGGGTCCTCACCAGTTCTATACTCATATTTTGGAATATCCAAATGAAGCTTAGTTGGGATGTGGGCCATGTTGGATCATGACACATAGGTTCATTCATTAAATTAAAAAAGTCTTGCAGATTGAGTGTGGTCAAAAAAGGGAGACGGGGTAGCGACATATGGCCCCAAGCTCCATGAACATATTGTTCTTGTGGAATCACAACCCATCCAAGGTTCTGGTAAGCACCATGGCCCTATCTAGAATTATAAGACCCTCCTATGGACTGATTAATGAGGGGTTGGTTGGGCACCATTCCAATAGGAATGTTCTGATGAGGGTTGTAAACAATTCCCCCAGTCGGATTGGATCTAGGTTGGGCGTTTCCCAAGGTATGAAACTGACCTCCTCTAGATGTGAATTCGGAGGATAAAAGTGGATTCATCATTCCAATCGTGTTGTTTATAATCGGTACAGAGGAGGTGGGTGTAAAGTATGGAATGTGAGAAGTATCTTGTCTGCCAGGTTGGTTACTCCATCCATAAGTAATGGGATTAGAACTGAGATTAAAAGGAGAAAATCCTCCAATGATAGGATTCATTTGCAGGACATGAGTACCACCAAATGAGAGTGGATTATGTGGAGGATTTGTGCTCTCAAGTCCAATGCTAGTATTTGTACCAGCTGTTGGGATGGAG
Organism: Picea engelmannii; assembly: GCA_009831015.1. Classification (NCBI taxonomy): domain Eukaryota; kingdom Viridiplantae; phylum Streptophyta; class Pinopsida; order Pinales; family Pinaceae; genus Picea; species Picea engelmannii. The sequence continues at coordinate 680,529 of ML780937.1, forward strand.
TTTGAAAAATTTGATGTGAATTTTGGTATACCATATTAAAAAAACCATTTTTGGTGTAGTCACATAGGAAATTATCCATTTAACCATTTTCAATGAGAATCCAATATGAAGAACCAAAATATTCAATAAGGTCCAAAAAACACTGTCATAATATTTTGATAGATCCAACTTTAACTATAAGGAGAACACCTTCTAGTAGAGGTTTTTGCGGAGGTTTCTAGTGTTACCAAATTTGGAAAAAAATAAAAATAAAACTCTTACAACCTCCTCTATTCGATGGAATTCTTTTAGCATAGGTTTTAACGGATGTTCCATATAGCTAGAAAAAATTGGGTGGGTGAAGGTTGTAGCGAATATTTTTTTTTTCAGTGCTTTTATTGTAAAAGAACAATGTTGTGTCATTAAATAAAACTCCTTGGAGCATATGAAAACATAAAATGCACTAGAATGACCTTACATAAAATGCCCCATAACATACATAAAACAAAAAAAAAATCATCGGTGAACCATTACATAAATTTTGAGTGCATACTTAAACAAAATTGCACCGGGCACCATGAAAATTCCTAAGTGCATACATAAGAAGAAAAAAAACTAGTCCACCAGTATACTACTTCCCCAGTTCTTACATATGAAACAAATGAACTCGAATGGTTATGGTTAATAGGCCCCAAATTCCATTTTTTTTTAACGCAAGTCCAATGCACTTGTCTTTTATTTAGTATACGTTTTGATGTGTATACTTTTTTTGTTTGTTTGTTAGTTTTTCCGTGACATGTGGGACTAACCCGTGGCTAAGAAAAAATGAATTAAGGGCATCTAATCCATAAAAATCACCTGGGGATCACACCCATCCTGAGCCACACCAAACATTAACATGGTTGGATTTTTTGTTCCCGTAGGTTTCGAACCGATGACTTTAACAACAGACTCCGTCACTGACTGTCCTACACCTCGGGGAGGTTCTGATGTGTATACTATATATAACGCCTGAGGGTACTTGTATTATTAAATGCACTAGATCATATAAGTTTTTTAAATAATCGATGCCCTTAGTGTATTTAAATAACCGATAAGCATTTAGCACATTATCTCCATATAATTTAAAAAATATATATATTATCGGACATTTTATGCATCGATGATTCCATATAATTAATATGTATTGGTGCTTTAGTATTACTAATATGCACCATTGTGTAAGACCCCTTAAAAAGTACCGATGTCTATATTATTTCAAGCACCATTTTGTAAGTTCATAAGAATTCACAGAGATGGTTTTTTTTTGTAAGTCAGTGTAGAAATCTATATTACATGTACAAATTAAGATACAAAATGGGGATCCTGGTTTTCCTAAAAGGAAACTAGATCAGGGGACCCTTACTACTAGTTATAAAAATCATGCTTGCAGGTATCTGTTCTGCCAAAAAATGGAAACCAGACTAGTCCTTCCATATCCAATCTTAAATGCACAACCAAAAAGTACTAACTAAAAGGATTTAAGAAAAAGAGATTCTAAAACCAAACTTAACTAGCCTTCTACAACCTAGGCATAGTTGTCATTAGACTAACATTTAAAATAACAAAGTATATTGACTGGATTCTAAGAATTGTTACATCACTCGGGGGTTCTCCTTCCCACCATTTTCTTAGCCCTTATTGTCCTCCTTAGGTTGTATTGTTCGAGTTTTCCTGATCTGGGCTGGTGCTCCTTGTCCATCCATAGGTGTAATGTCCATGTGATGGACGTATCACAGGTAAAGGTGGAACTCTACCGCCAATCACTCCTACTTTCTTTTATGATCCTTTTCTACCTCTACTAATAGTTTGATAATAATTTATAGGCTGCTAAGGCGACACTGGATCTTGACCAACATTGCCTTAGTCTCCAGGTGATCTTCCTATCTCACCTCCTACCACTTTGATTTCTCTTTTCCTATCAGCATCTTGGTGAACTAGGTGGTCTCTACCGTTTAATGGTAGAGGTTCTCCCTAATATGTGTACCCCTCGGGTCCATCACTTAGTCTGCCTCTTGCACCATGTCACCCCACTCTTTGTCATTGTGCTTTTCCTTTATTTTGTCTTCCTGCCTGTTAATTGTAGCCTTCCTCTTTGGAGAGACCAATGTATGGAAGGTTCTATTCACTTCTCTTGCAACCTGCTCCATCCTTCTTAATAGCCTCTAAATTTCTGGGAGTTCCTTCCCCAGGGGGATCCTCTTCCTTTGTGTGTGCTTAAGGTGTGCCACTTTCCTATGTCTCCCTAGGACCTCGCTCTGGATGTTCCTCCTATTCATCACTTCACTACTCTCCTTACCAATTATTCTCTTAAGACTATAATAAACTTTACTCATTAACACCTTTTGTTTGCATGTATGCATGTTGGCCTTATTATTATAGTGTTTCCTCATGTGTGGACCTATACTTCCCATCAATTTTTTCCCGAGGTGGTTAATGCGGCCATCATTATTTATTGGTAAGGTTCGACTTCCCATGATGTTACAACCCCTTCCCATGTCCTTTCCTATGCCCTTACTCATTTGGGATCTAACCATTCTTATCCCCTTACCTTTTCTGGGGGGCGGTGGAGCTTCCCTCATTATCACCATCTCCTCATTCCTTAATTATTTTTGCACGTTCGACCTACTACCTGGTCGTTATATCATGTTTTCACCATGACCCTTGTTGATGTATTGTCCCAAATTATGTCCATCCACCTATTTCCTATAATGTTATTGCATGATTAATGATGTCCAAGTGTTAAGAAATTCATATTCTTCCTGGGTCCCACGTCCCATCGAGAAGCCTCGCATCATTGTCCTTGATTTTACCCTCATTAGTGAAGTTGCCACCATGATCTATAGCCGCCAGGTGGATGTGGTATGTTCTTAGTTTCCCCCTAGGAATTTTGGTCTAGGATTTGTCTAGTTCTTGGTCATTCCTGTTAAACCCCTCATTGGCTAGCTTATCTGCTAGGGAATTCCCTGACCTACAAATCCAACGAAACCCCACCATGTTCAGCGTTCTCAAATTCTCCTAGATTGTTTCCATGGAGTACGCTAGCCATCAATGTCGTTTCACCTTTCCCACTCTGGTTATATATTGGATTTTATTCTCCATATTGATTACCCAAGTCGAGTCACCTTCCACGATGGTATTTTTCATACCTTCCCTTCGCAGGATTTCTAGGACGAGTTCCATAGCGGAAAACTCCTATGTATTGTTTTTTGAATTTCCTATTCTCCCATGTTACAAGCAAACAATATTACCTTCACTATGTCTTATTGCTTCACCTACTCCTTCCACCCCTAGATTTCCTTTTGTCGCCCCATCAAAGTTTAGTTTGAGGACCCTTGTCAGAGGAGGAGCCCATTTTTTGACTCATGTCTGGATCTGTGGATCATAGGCCACATGTAAGCTATATCTCAACTCTTTCAGGTAGAATAGTTCCAGAATTTGGGAGTCTTGGTCTGTGATTTGATTTTTGGAATTGATGAGGTTAAGGATTTTCACTGTTCTCTAATTTGAGAAAGTATTGTTTCCTTTATCTTCTCTTTCGGTAGGCTTTCATTTATGAAAATTTACATGTTTAATTCCTTCCAAATCTCCCATATAACCATACTCTATGTTAGATCCCAACATAGATTCACCACTTCATTTTTACTATACCTCTCTTTCCAGTCTCTGATCATTGCTATGATATCCCCCTTGACTCTGTTCGATTGGTGGTAAATACATGCCACCCAATCCCAGATCTTGATTATGCATATGCATTCATTAAGGAGATGATCCATTATGTCTTCCTTGACTTCACAAAAGTGGCACCCTGAGGGGCCTATGCAACCCCTTTTTGTTAAGTTCTCCTAGGTCATAATTCTCTTATCTAGGACTAGCCACTCGAACGTTTTGATTTTTGTCCTTTGGGGGCCCTTCGAGATCTTCTTCCAATGTGGCTCTGTGTTTTCTTGGTCCTGGACTTACTGAGTTTCTTTTAGGTTGAATTCCCCCCCATTTTTACTACCCCACCTCAATTGGTCTTCTTCTTCCAAGACCCAAATTTTAATTTTTCCCAATTCCTCCTACACCACTTGCATCACCATGTCGATCTAAGATCCATTTTATGGATTAAGTTTCTTCCAAATCCTCCATTTGGCGTTCCCATCCCTTTGCTTCCAGTATCAATAGAGGTTCATTTTACCTTGCCTGATCATTGCCTGTTTGAGCTCCTCCATGTCTTGAGTTTCCAATCTAGGTTCATGTTTCCACGTGTCCTCCTATAACTCATTGTTCTCCCATTTCTAACTTCCCAAAAGTTGTGACTCTAAATCCAGTTTTTATTTCTCCACGCTAGATTCCAGATAGTTGACCCCTCCCTTATACATATGAACTTTATTCTCTCCTGGTTGTTGAACTCTGGGGCATATTTATCTTTCCATAGATTCACCCATGACACCAAACTTTCCTTTACCCATATCCACCACAATATTTCCTTGTAAGACTCATTGGTTACCTGTGGGTCTTTTAACCCCACGCCCCCTTTGTGCTTTGGCCTGCTAAGCTTATCCCATGCCACCAAGGCCCATTAATATTTATCCTCTTCTCCTCTCCATAGGAAGTCTCACTGGATGGCTCTTATTTTTTGTAGGATGCCTTTGGGGGCTGTAAAACACCGACATCATAAAAGTAGATATTTCTTGTAGGACCGCTTGAGTGGGGATTAGACATCCAGAAAGGTTTATAGCTCTGTACATCCAGTTATTTACCCTTTCCTGTGGCTTGTTGATAACTCATTCCCATGTTATGTTCCTACATGCTCTCTTCGTCAAGGGGACTCCCAGATATTTCGTTGGAATTCTTTTTCATTTGAATCCTAGAATGTTGGTCCAGTTCCTTTGGATAAGAATTCACACACATGTATATATTTTAATTCATTGTTTTTTTTACAAATATATTTTATAATCATATTGTTTTTTATATTTTTGTTATTGTGTTTTGATATAATGAAAAGATTAATTCCTTATCGAATGTATTACACTTTTGTAATTTGCGAGAATTTAAATCATTCACATGTTAATTAATCAGTTATTTGAAACAATTTAAATCATTCACATATTAATCAATCAACATTACAACATTTTACAACATTTGATAATGCAATAAAATAACAAACCCACTTTATTATATATGAATAACAGACCCATGGTCATACAAAATGGGACAATATAAATGTCCACAATAATCAAAATAGAACCAATATGTAATTGTTATAGTTATTGGTAATATTTCCTCATACAATTGGGACATTATGTCCGCTACATTATACAAAAATATCCCTAATTTTTACAGACTGATATCACTTGAAATTTCATCATTTATCGAGTTGTCTGCCTCCCTTATTTCCTTATAAATTATAGGTTATATTGCATGTTGGTTATTTAAATGGATGTTTCTTGGTCACCTTCCAGTTGATGTTCCAACTTCTCATGTTCCATATACAAACATAGAGATATTAGTTATCGATTCATAAAGCATACACATTGTTTTGAATCCTTGCTTCATGTCGGTTATCAAAATATTTCATTCTTGATCCTATCCATATTTTGTTTCCAACATGCTTAATACACCATGGAAAACCATAGTATATATAATTAATATAAAGGTTGCTTCTTGTTCCACTAATTATAAAACAAGGAAAGTTCCACAACATAGCTACTTACAAATTGTTCAATTAAACCTTGACACTTCAAGATATAATCAAAACCCTTAGTTAACCCAATGTTGATCGATTGTTTGGTTGGGTATTCTTTGTATCTTAACACCTATTAGTAGACATCCATGGATTAGTGCAAATTAATTATTCAAATATAAACATCGAAACAAACATGAACACTTAAGTAATGTCGAAAACATAATTATTCACAAATTTTGCGATCAACCTTTTTATTCCTTGTCGTCTTGTCTTATGTGTTGACTGGGTTCCATTTTTTATTCTATAGAAAAACAATTACAAATTAGTATTTAATATGAGAAATAAATTCGATGTACATAAAAGAATAAATTAACGATCAGATTCCTCTCATGCATGTTGTTGTTGGGATGAATCATCATGTGATGCAATTGTTTTCATTTCTTTTACCATCTCCTTGTACACTCTTTCGGACATCCGTGTCGACATGTATTCGATTTCCCCTCATTCGTTTTTTGAAATTTTCATAATCTTCCTAAAAAATGAAAAAGAACAATAATGTTTTCTTACATGTACTTGAAAGTAAATATGGAAAAACAAATTAATTTCGTAATTATTGGAACATATTATAGAAAAACATGTTTATTAATAATAACTTTTATATGACTCTTTTTTGTTATTGTAAGTTTTTTCTATTGCAAGACTCACGTGTCTCATTGACCATGGCTCTAGTGTTAGGATTTGACCGAAACCCCTCTTAGTTTATTATTAGTTAGCATGATATATTTTCCATGTAATAAAGGACAACTTTAGTTAATAAGGCCTATTAAATAAATTTGAACAAGGAAATGCAAGAAGACCTAATGGAATCTTCCGATTCTCGAAAGATGTTCCTTTGTAATGTTATTTAGAAGATAGTAGTAGTATAAAAAAGAGTGGGAGTGAGAAAGTTTGTCTTGAGGATTATTGTGAGAGATATCTACTCATTTTGGAGGTTTCCCCCTCGAAGAGGGAAATGAAAAAATATTACTTAGTGCTATCAATAATATATTTATGCTCTCTATGGAATGTTCATATTATTATTTGGGTATATTTACTTGTTGTGTTATCTATAAATGAGGTTAATCATATTACAAGTGGTATCAAATCTCTTTTCCTGGGCCATCACACACCCATTTTATTTATAGATATTTGTAAGATAGAGACATGTTCCAATGTATTTAAACTACAAATATCTATCACTCAATGCATAAATCCGCAGTCAGAGAAGCATACACATAGGAAATACAAGATGTTTTTAAGATCACATTATTGGACACCCTTGTAACCCCTATTAGTACCCCTTCGAGTGGTATCACATCGAAAAACACATGTACATGGATTTTCTCTTTCTCATACCTCTAGTATATCGAAATACCCTGAGGATATCCTGAAACCATTCTTATATCACTCGATCAACCGCTTGACTTCTATAGTGCCACCAAGAACGTTACTCGGGAAGATACTCTCTAGTACCTGGGTAGTCAATATTTGGGTAGTATGGCTAAGGGTAGGGATGCGACTCCTTATTTGGTTCCTTCAGATATTTGGAGACTACTATTGTTTGACCCTGCACATATATCAAAGAGCTATATCACAAGGAAAATGGGTCAACTAACTTAGAGCATGGACTCCCTCACCCAACAATTCCAAGACTTTGTGATGCACAACAAGGTTAAACACCCTCAGTACCATTATGATGATTATTCTTCCCATTAAGAGAATACTCATCTTTCCCACTCCCCTTGGGGTTCTCCAAATTCCTAGAATAAGGTACCAAAAGTTGATATGTCTAAATTTGATGGATCAAACCCGATTGGGTGGGTATCCCAAATGGAACACTACTTCTCCCTCCATGATGTTCGGGATGATGAGACCAAAATTCATGTTGGGTTTCTATACTTGGATCAAGAAAATTGGAAATGGAGGAAAGGAAATAAGAATAGTTATCCAGGACAACCAAATTAAACCATGTTCACTAAAGCAGGTTGTGCTCATGTTGATAGGAAATATCATTTTTTGCGATGACTCACAAAGATAAGACAAATATGGTCAGTAGTAGACTTTATCGCCTCATTTGAACAATTGGATATCATAACATGGGGCTCATCTGATGATTTTTGTCTTTAATGTTTCTTTAGTGGCTTGAAGGATTCCATTCAGGCTCCTATTTGCATGCACCATCATGTTATTTGGTTGTAGAAATGAAAATTAGAATTAGAGGATAAGACCATTCTTTAGGTCCAACCCCTTCATTTAGTCATTCCCACGCACCCTCATCCAATGACTACCCATGCTCTGACAAAAATTTGAAGGTCCAAAGGGTATCTCCACAAGAAATGGTTGAACATCGGAAGTAAAGAATTTTATATTACTATGATGAAAAGTATTCTCCAAGACATAAACATTGTGAACAAAATTCCTTCCATATTCATGGGTCGCCTTCCATCTCCTCCAAGGATAGACTATCAGATGAGGTCCCAGACACTGAAGAAATACAACCAGCCTCCCCCATCCCTGATCCAATCACATCTCTTTTGGAATAAAATGAACCTTTCATATATCTCCATTCCCTAGAGTCTATTTCAAATCCACATACATTCTAAGTCAAGCTCTACAACAAACATAGGCCAGTAGTGGTGATGATCGATAATAGTAGCACCCATAATTTTATTCATTGTAGGGTCATTGAGGATGTCAATTTATTTATTTGACCAATTTCTAATTTTAAAATTCTCATAGGTAATGGTGGTATAATGAAATGTGGGGGATGCTATAATAATTTCCAAATCCAAATGGGAAATTATAACCTGAAAACTCTCATGTTTTCCATTTCCCTGGGTGGGTGTGATATTGTCTTGGGTTTTGAATGGATTCACACCTTGGGAAAAATTACCATGGATTATGAAGAGTTATATATAATATTCACTCAATATGCTCACACGTATACCCTATGATGCCTACAAGTTGGCTCCCCATAAATGATCAATTCTCTTCGGATGGAGAAACTGATGAAGAAAGTCCACCATGGTGTGATTTCCCAACTTAATTCCATCCATGTACAAGATCAATCATATCCAGTAGTACATCCTCTTGATTTGTAGTTAGTTTTGGACAAGCACCACATGGTCTTTCATACACCCATGGACTTACCCCCTTCCTGGGGTGAGCATGATCAAAATGCCCCTCTCCTTCTAGGAATTCAACCACCTAATGTATGCCCCTATAATTATCCATTTTCTCAAAAAAATGAAATTTAAAAAACAAATGCAATAGTTGTTGGAGGATGGTGTAATTCTCCCAAGTACCAACCCATATTTATCCCCTATTGTGACAGTCTTGAAAAGGAAGGTTCTTGACGCATGAGAACATATTTTCACTCCTTTAATAGATTCACCATTAAAGATAAGTTTCCCATTCCTTTAATTCATGATCTATTGGACGAACCTTACGATGCATGTGTCTTCACAAAATTAGATATTCACTCAAGCTATCACCAAATTCAACTGGATGAAGTAGATATTCCGAAGACTTCTTTCAGAAGTCATGAAGGACATTATGAATTCCTAGTAATCCCTTTTGAACTTTGCAATGCTCTGTGAATAAAATATTGAATCCCTACCTTCGAAAGTTTCTTTTGGTTTTCTTTGAGGACATCCTCATTTATAGCCATACTTTGGATGCCCATCTACAACATGTGGAGAAAGTACTCCAATTGTTATAAGAAAATCAATTGTTTATCAAAAACACCAAGTGTTATTTTGGGGCGAGCGAGATCGAATACTTGAGACACATTGTGGGTCATGAGGGGGTAAGAGTGGACCCAACAAGCCATGCAATATTGGCCAAGACCCACGAACTTGAAAATACTTCAAGGTTTCCTAGGCTTAGACTTAGACATCTTGCTATATTTCTTAGTTTGTAATTTGATAATTAGTTAAATACTTTGTTCTAACAAGCTCTAAACATTTTGATTATTTTTTCTAAGACATGTAGATTTTTATTGACTCACCATTTAATTATGTGATCTTCCCTTCAAGACACACCTTTGTGCTCCAAGGGTGTTAATCTCTTTTGACGAGTTTGGAATTTTTTCGACACTTGGAGTCAACACTCCACTTAGTCGACCTTATGAGAGACTAAGGATTGTCTATGGAATAAGTATTCTTCCTTATTGAACTCCCCTTATAATTCTTCGTGAGCTACTATCTCAGTCTATCCTCATGACATCGTGAACCTATCAGAACAAGGTAATTATAAACCATGCATTTAGGTCATGGAGAGAGTGCTAGTTGGATGTGGTAGGGACGTTGCCACACCTCTCCATCAACTATCTTGTTTTTTTGCATGACCCCTTTACTCCTTATGTGGGTTGGATTAGAAAGCGTCATCGATCCTACATCCACTGACAAGAATATTATCAATAATCCATATACATAACATCCAAACTGAAATCAGTCATATAACATATGCATGTAAATATAACACTCAAACCAAATACAAATACGCTCTGTGACTCAATATCGATTCCAAGGGAGTTCATTGATGCCATCGCAATCCTCAACCTGCCAAGTATCTTGCACACTCAGGAGAACTCATAAAAAATACATGTCAATATACATACATCTAGAATTTAACATATAATCACAATGGCATCATAATATAACTCATAATGAAAGCATACTAATAATGTATCATAACTGGATCACTTGCTCATAAGTTTCCTAAAATAATAAGTCACTATAAAATGTTCTCAGTGGAACTGGATGTTACAATTGATGAACCTTCTTAAGAGGAATGTATTTCAATGGACACTTGCAACATAGAAGGCATTCACAAATTTGAAGCACGCGATGTGCAGTACCCTAGTATTAGCATCCCTTGATTTCAATAAAATGTTTTTTGTGGAATCTTATGCTTCTGGCACTGGTATTGGCATACTAACGCACCATGATCTTTAAACAATCACAAGATGGGATAACAAATCTAAAACTTGGATTCATAAATTTCAATTCAGGTAATAACAATTCAATCAAAATTTTCAACAGAGTTACAATTAATTGTCCTAATTATATTAACTAGTTTGATAGGTTCTTATTTTGAATCCAATGCATGCAAGCTAACCCTTCCCTTAATATCTAGTCTAAAACCACAAATTTATGTTGTTATAGAAGAACTCGATACTAAGATATACGAAAAAAAATTTACATTATAAGAAGGTGTCAAGCAAAGTTTTTGGTTCAAAAAGAGGTCAACATATGAAATACACAAATGTAACATTTCCAGGAATTATTTCATAATTTTGTTAATTAGTAATAAGTAATAGAAGGAATATCTTTTAATTAATCATCGATTTCATAATGCAATTCACTCCTACAACTCTTAAATGAGAAAAATTTACTAAGATGCACTCAAATTGTTATTTTAAGCTTTCCTTTCACCAACACATACACCAATCATGCAATAAGGAAAAGCAACGAATGGAACTAGTTAGAACCATGCCAAATCTAAAAAATTTGTCTAGATATGACCATAGAATCATTGTGTTTACTTTTGGAATATATATATATATATCTATATTTCAAAAATTATATTGCAGTATTTATTTAATCAAATATTTGTCAAACTATTACAATCACATTTATATTAAACAATTAGAACATCAAATACTGAACGCAGATCGAACTAGTGTCTTATGTTGATCTTTGAACTATAGACTTACGTAATCCTTCTTTGTTTCTAATTCTAAATACCTCACCAATACCTCACATTCAATGCTAGGGGTACTATTTTCCCCCCTTAAACCCCCGAGCTGAAAAGTGGCCACACACAGTAAACTAGAAACCAATATCACCAAACTTACCTCGCAAGGAAGAGCTTCCACTCTTTACCAAGTTTGGAACCCAACTCTCAACAAGTAAACTAGTTCAGAAAATTTGTGATGACATAACAATACCTTCCAAAAGTTAGAACCCTTTTCCTTTCTCTCTAATTATTTTATAGAATTTTTCCCAATGACACATGTCCTCATGAAAAAATAATTAATTTTTAATAATTTAATTAAAGGATTATTCACCCACACCGCTTGTCACACTCTCCCAAAATTGCACAAGTAAATCCCTTTTTATTTTATTTATTTAGACATTTTCCCTCACATTCCCCAATGTGCCCCTATTTTTTCTCTTAGTTGTCCCTTAGTTCCCCAATCTCTCATTTAATTGGTTTCCCCTAACTAGATTTTAGTTTGAGTTGGATTATAAATCTTCTTTTAGTTACGATTAGTGGTAGATTGACTCAAGATGCTACTCTATGTAAATCTCCTATTTTCTCATGTTTTTATTTTCTTTTATTTTAAAAAAATCATTTATTATTTTCATGCACACATGTGTATTTACCCACTTTATTCTTATTTTTTCATTAACTTGCCTTACTAGTCTTATTCCTTCATTTCATTTTTATGGTTTAATTTACTCAAACATCCTAGACTTGGAATCTTGCTAGATTTCTTAGTTTATAATTTAATAATTAGTTAAATACTTTGTTCTAGCAAGGTCTAAAAAATTTGATTGTTTTTTCTAATCCATCTATATTTTTATTGAATTGACATTTAATTACGTGATGTTCCCTTCAAGACGCACCTCTGTTCTCCAAGGGTGTCCCCCGACATTGACTAGTTTGGAATTTTTTCCAACACTTGGAGTCAACACTCCACTTGGTCGACCTTGTGAGAGACTAAGGGTTATCTAAGGATTAAGTATTATTCCTTATTGAACACCCCTTAAAATTCTTCATGAGCGACTGTCTAAGTCTACCCTCACGACATTGTGAACCTCTTAGAACAAGGTAATTGTTAACCATGTGTTCAGGTCATGGTGAGAGTGCTAGTTGGATGTGGCAGGGACACTTCCACAACTCTTTGTCAACTGTATGGTTTTTTTGCATGACCCATTTACTCTTTATGTGAGTTGGATTGAAAGCATCGTCGAGACTGCATCCACAGACAAAAATACTATCAATAATCCATATACATAACATCCAAAATGAAATCAATCATATAACATATGTGTGTAAATATATCACTCAAACCAAATACAAATCCACTCCCTGAATCAATATGAATTCCAAGGGAGTTTTTAGGGTCCTAACCTGCACATAGGTAGAACAATATATTCAGATGTAATAAAGGTCAATAGTAATAAGGCCTTGCAATAAAATAGAATAAGTCGGATGTAAGAAGACCTAATAGAATCTTCTGCTTCTAGAAGGATTTTCCTCTAGATGCTTCTTTTGATATACATATTATTGTAATAGAGCTCTACTCGAATGGAGGTTTCCCCCTTGAAGAGGCCCGTGAACATTGCTCTCAGAATCAAAGTGTTATTTCCGTTGTTATTCTTATATCATTTTAGTGTTATTGTGGTGATTGTTCTGGTTATATTGTTGTTATTCTTCCATTTGTATCATTTTATTTCTGTTCTGCATACTTTTTATATCTAGTATATTACAAGTGGAATCAGAGCACTTTCCTCGTCAAAAATTGTGGGTAATTTTTTTTTTCAGGGTAGAGACGTATTATGGTGTCTTTAAGCCATAGAGATATGTCATTACACCCATAAACTCATGGTTGAGGGATTCATACACATAAGAAATACAAGTGGTACTTAATCGCACATTTGTTGGCCACCCTTGTAACCCCTATGGGTACCCCTTCGAGTCGTAGTGCATCAAACAACTCTTGTGTACAGATCATCCTAGATTACCTAAATCCCTATTTATATAAACCGATCGGCCACCTGATTGCTATAGTGCCACCGAGAACAACACTCGAGAAGATACTCTGTAGTACCTAGGTAGTCGGGTAGTACGGCTAACGGTATGGTCTAGCCTCCTTAGTTAGTTCCCTAAGATATTTCGCCAAGTACTATTGTTGGACCCTTCACATATATCAAAGAGCTATAGCACAGGGAAAACCCTTTTTTGTAGAACCCTTGAATATCTAACCCTTGGGGATAGAAACATAAACAAATTAAAATAGACAAGATCTATATCTGCGCAACTATGTTCGGGTTGCCAAATCACTACACATTTCTCCCTGGTTAAGCATTTGGTCATTTCATCACTGTGTCTTGAAATTGTTTCACCAATATTTGAGACTTATTCCATTGGTTTCATCTCTTTGCCCTTATCACATTCATACATATCATTTTTCAGCAAAATTTTTTACCCAACCCACCCCTTTTTGGTTCTCTCATACTCATGGCCCATACCTGTAGCCAAGACTTGGAAGATTGCTTCAATACCTTGCAATATAATCTCACCAATACCCAAAAATAAGTGAAACAACTCAGTGCCAATGTTGTCGCCATCAATACAACCATGTAGTCTTCAATGGAGGAAATCAAACAAGACCTGACCACCTAGCTTGGATCTATATTTTTGACACTCTGCACCAAGCTACATATCCATACAAATAACCCTTCCTTTGACTCACCTCCACATACTGAATCTAAAAATTCCTCTCATTTCCATAACTTTCATCACCATCACATTCAACTTGACCTGCGCCTTCTGCGGGTGGATGTGACCAAATGTGATGGCTCAGACCCCACTGGTAGGGTAACCCAATTGGAACATTATTTCTCTTTATACGGAATTACAAATGACTTGGCCAAACTTCTATATGGTTTTCTCCATCTAGATCAATAACGTTGGCAAAGGTGGCAATGGAGAAAAAATTCCCGTCAAGGGTATCTTGCTTGGACACACTTTGTGGCAGAGATTTATGAACTCTTTGACACTGACACCAACCATTTGGGCCATTTGACAAAGTTGAAACAATCAGGAACAGTGGAAAACGTTATATCTATCTTTGAGCGCCTGGATTTTCAAACAGAGGGCATGTCTAATGCCTTTTTCTGAGAGTTTATTATCAGTGTCCTCAAGGATGATATTTGGTCCCATGTCCTCATGCTTCCACCTCAGAGTTGGGTGGAGGCTACTAAAAGAGATAAATAAGAACAATAGGTTGTATCTTCTCAAAACCGGAAACCCTCCATTATCCCTCACACTAAACCAATAAATCCCACTACTCCCTTCGTTCCACTAAAGATCCAAAAATTGACCAGGGCTAAAAGGGATGAATGCCAATTCAAAGGCCTTTGTTATAATTGTGATGAAAAATATTTCCCAGGCCACAAGTGTAAGGAACAACATATTTTTAGGGCCATCTCAGAGGATATTTTGGAAGAGGATGTTGAAACTCCCCTTGTGTCTGAGTCACCTGAAACCACTAACATAACCCCTCCCTCAGACCCTCCTAAAGTAGAACCAGTCATTTCCCTCAATGCTTTCATTGTCTTATTTTCTCCCCAAACCCTCAAGATAATCAGTTACATAAAGCATAGGAAGGTCATCATTATGGTTGATAGTGGAAGCACCCATAATTTTATTCATCGCCGCGTTGCCCAAGAAACTCATTGCCACATCCATGCCATCAATAATTTCCAAATCATGATTGCTAATGGTGGCTCCATGAAATGTGGAGGGCATTGTGAAAATGTGCGTCTCCAAATTGGTGACTACCACCTGATATCTCATATGTTTTCTATCAACATGGGCAGTTGTGACATTATGTTGGGTGTAGTCTGGCTGAGAACTTTGGGTCCCATTCTCATGGATTTTAAGGAATTAACCATGCAATTAGACCAGGAGGGGCACTAATATAATTTCCAAGGCATCACCACCAGTTCACCTGAGATAATTAGTTCCCATCACATGGAAAATCTTCTCAAAAAAGGTCATTCTGGTGTTATTTCCCAACTCCATGCCATACAAGCAACAAAGACACCGTCGGTGCCACAAGACCTCCAAGCCATCCTTTCCAAACATCAAGTGGTATTTTCCAACCCCTAGGAACTCCCTCCTTCCCATTTTGTTCATGATCATTCCATTCCCCTTGTACCTGGAATCCTTCCTCCCAATATCCATCCATATCATCACCCATTTTCCCAAACAAATTAAATTGAGAAAATTGTCCAGGAACTCCTTAATGCAGGCGTTAACTACCCTATTACTATCCCTTACTCTTCTCCTATGGTCATGGTCCTTAAGAAAGAAGGGTCTTGGTGAATGTGTCTTGACTTCCATGCCCTGAACAAACTTTCCATTAAAGACAAATTTCCCATTCCTATCATTGATGACCTCTTGGATGAATTGAGTGGCACCCAATTCTTTATTAAACTTGATCTTCATTTAGGCTACCACCAGATACGTATGAAAGAGGCAAACATTCCCAAGACCGCCTTTAGAACTCATGAGGGCCACTATGAGCTTTTGTTCATGCCCTTTGGTTTGTGTAATGACCCCTCCACCTTCCAAAGACTCATGAATTAGGTCTTCCATCCTTTTCTTTGTCATTTTGTCTTAGCTTTATTTGATGATATCCTCATCTATAGAAAAAACTAGACAAACCATATTGCTCATGTGGATCGATTTCTCCATCAACTCTCGCAGCACCAGCTTTTCTTGAAACGGTCTAGTACTTGGATCATCTAGTTGGAAAGGATGGCATTAGGGTGGATCCTAAAAAGATTGAAGCTATTCAAGACTAGCGTCACCCAAATACTCTCAAAATCTTGTGTGGATTTATGGGCTTAACAGGTTATTACTGCAAGTTTGTTAAGAATTATGGAAAGATTGCAACACCTCTCACTGCACTCCTAAAAAGGAACTCTTTCACTTGGACTCTAGTTGTTGCTCAAGCTTTTCAAACCTTGAAGATGGCCATGTGCACCACTCCAGTCCTGGCCCTTCCTGATTTCACAAAGACCTTTGTCTTGGAATTTGATGCTTCAGGGAAAGCAATTGGTGTTGTCCTTATGCAACAGGGCTAGCCTTTGTCCTTTACCAGCAAACAACTATCTGAAAAGAGTCTAGGCAAATCCATCTATGAAAAGGAAATGTTGGCTATTCTGCATGTCATTCATCTGTGGCACCCTTATCTATTGGGGAAATGCTTCCAAATTAAGATAGACCATCAAAGCCTCAAGTACTTTCTAGAACAATGCATTTTCTCCCCGGAGCAACATAAATGGGTGATTGAGCTCTTTGGATATGATTATCAGATCATTTACAAGAAAGGTAAAGACAATTTGGTTGTGGATGCACTTTCCTAAAACTATGAAGATGAAGGATACCTTTTTCTCTTTCCTTCATTGTACCAGATTGGCTCCAAGCCATTCACCAAGAATGGCTACAAGATCCCAAAAGTCCGCATCTGATCCAACAATTGCATTCTAATGCTCCATATTCCCCAGGGTACTCTTGGCTTCATGATGAACGTTGATATAAAGGTTGCTTGTATTTAAGTAAACAATCAAAACTTAAATCCAAGATACTTTCTGAGCTTCATGCTACACCCACAATGGGGCACTCTGGGTTCACCAAAACCTATGACAAATTCAAACATTATTTTTTCTGGTATGGTATGAAAGAATACATTCATAATTTTGTCACTTAATGTGATGTGTGTCAACGCAACAAGGGAGAAACAATCAAATCGTCGGGAACACTACATCCGCTTATGATTCCAATTGCTATTTGGAGGGATATCTCTATGGACTTTATTATAGGCTTACCCAAATCAAAAAATAAATCATTCATCATGGTGGTTGTTGATCACCTTTCCAAGTATGCTCATTTCTGTGCTCTTCAACACCCATTTACAACGTCCACGGTGGCTCAAATTTTCATGGATCATGTCTTCAAGATTCATGGCATGTCACACTCTATTGTTTTTTATCGCGACCCAACTTTCACCAACAATTTTTGGCAAGAACTGTTCAAGCTACAAGGCATCCAATTGCATCTCAACACAACTTATCAACCCTAGACTGATGGTCAATTGAAATTTATCAACAAGTGTTTGGAAAGATATTTGAGGTGTTTTTCCTTAGAAAAGAAAAATCATTAGGCTCAATGGTTACCCCTAGCTGAATGGTGGTACGACACTACATACCATACAACCACATGCATGACTCCTTTTAAAGCGGTATATGGACAAAAGCCACCTTAAATTCTCTCATACTTACCTTATGTCTCGAAGGTCTAGGTAGTTGACCAAACACTTACAGTTCGAGAGGCTATTCTCTGTACCCTCAAAGAGAATTTGGTCATGGCACAGAATTGTATGAAGCAACAATATGATCAAGGTCTCTCTAAACATCAATTTTCAGAAAGGGATCAAGTGTTTCTTCAACTTCAACCTTATAAGAAAAATTCCTTCAAGGCCAAGCATTGTCAGAAGGTAGCGCCCAAATTTTATGGTTCCGATACCATTCTCAAGCATGTGGGATAGGTGTCCTATCAGTTATATTTTCACATTCATTCGAAGCTACATCTTGTTTTCCATGTTTCATTCTTAAAGAAGGTGATTGGAACTAAGTGCCAAATTCAAACCAACCTTCCCGATTTAGCCAAAGAAGGATCCATTTGGCTACAACCATAAGCAGTTTTGGACCCGCGTGAGCATCACCTGTGCCAGAGAACCATCAAGGAAGTGTGAATATAGTGGAAAGATACAACTTCAGAAGATGCCACTTGGGAACCAGCTACCATTCTGCAACAATTTACACATCTCAAGCCCTGAGGACAAGGCTATTTTTAAGGGGTGGACATGTTAGGGTCCTAACCCGCACATAGGTAGAACAATATATTTAGATGTAATAAAGGTCAATATTAATAAGGCCTTGCAATAAAATATAATAACTCAAATGTAAGAAGACCTAATAGAAGCTTCTGCTTCTAGAAGGATCTTCCTCTAGATGCTTCTTTTGATAGACATATTTAGTATAAATAGGAGTCTAGGGTATGAGAACCCTAGCTTGGATATTATTGTAATAGAGTTTTTCTCAACTAGAGGTTGCCCCCTCAAAGAGGCCCGTGAACATTGCTCTCAGAATCAAAGTGCTATTTATGTTGTTATTCTTATATCATTTCAGTGTTATTTTGGTGATGGTTCTGGTTATATTGTTGTTATTCTACCATTTCTATCATTTTATTTCTGTTCTGCATACTTTTTATATTTGGTATATTACATGAGTCCCTTGATGCCATCGAATTCCTTGACCTGTCAAGTATCCTGCACACTCAATAGAACTCATCAATGATACCTTTCAATATACATACATCTAAAATTTAACATATAATCACAATGAAATCATAATATAACTCATAATGAAACATACTCATAATGTATCATAACCATATCACTTTCTCGCAACTGTCCCAAAATAATAAGTCAGCATAAAATATGCTTAGTGGAACTCAATGGTACAATTGGTGAACCTTATTAAGAAGAATGTATTTCATTGGACACTTGCAACAAAGAAGGCCTTCACAGATTTGAATCAGGCGATGTGCAATACCCCAATATTAACATCCCTTGATTTCAACAAAATGTTTGTTGTGGAATCTTATACTTCTGGCACTGGTATTGGCACAATTATAACACAAGAAGGTAGACCTATAATTTTCACTAGCAAGACTTTGAGTCATTGTAATTTGGGAGAATCTACATATGAAAAGGAAATGATGGCCATTTCCCACATTGTGCACACTTGGTGACCATATCTCTTGGGATGTCATTTTTTATATCAAAACAGATCACCATAGTATGAATTATTTCTTAGAGAAAAGGTTATCCTTCCCATAACATAACAATCAACTGACCAAAATGTTGGCATATGATTATGAGATCATATATAAAAAAGGTAAAGATAATGTAGTGGTAGATGTGTTTTCAAGGAAGAATGAGAACGAAGGTTCCTTCTTTGCCTTATCATTACTTATTCCTAATTGGATTGAGGAAGTTTGACAAGAGTGGATAACGAACCCAACTATATCACAGGTCATTCAACAGCTTCAGGAGGACCCCAATCCTCCCCCCGGCTACACTTGGCAAGAAAATATCCCCCGGTATAAGGATCACTTAGTTCTATATCTGAATTCAAAAATCAAGCCCAAGATATTAAATGATTTTCCCTCATGTTCTCTCGTTGGTCACTCATAATTACAAAATACATATTATTTTGGTCATATTTCCTTTTTCTGGTAAGATATGAAGAAGGAAATCCTTACCTTTGTCATCTAATGTGATATTTTCCAATATAATAAAGGGGAAATTTTCAAGACACCAGGAGATCCACATCCATTACCCATTCCAACTTCTATTTGGAAATTTATAGTGGGCCTTACAAAATCATCTAATAATTGCATAATAATGATCTTGGTAGATTGCCTCTCCAAGTATGCACATTTTTGTTTCTTACCACACCCTTTTATGCCAACAATGGTAGCACAAGTTTTCATTGATCATATTTTCAAATTGCATGGCATACCAACCTCCATTGTGTATGATTGTGACTCAACCTTCAAAAAGATATTTTGGGAAGAATTATTAAATTATAGGGCATACAATTGAACTTGAGCACAACATGCCACCCCCAAATGGATGGACAAAGATAAGTTATCAATAAATGTTTGGAAACCTACTTGTGTTGTTTTTCTTCAGAAAAAAAACATCAGTGGGTGCAATGGTTACCCTTAGCAGAATGTTGGTACAACACTTCCTATCATACAACAACCACAATGACACCATATGAAATAGTGTATGGTCAAAAAATACGTCCAATCACTTCCTATATTCCGGCCACATCAAAGTTCCAAGATGTTCATAAGTTACTGCAAGGAAGAGAAGCTACACTCATGAACCTGAAGGATAACCTCCACATGGCCCAAACTTGTATGAAGAAATAGGATGACTAGCAATGTTCTCAATGGGTTTAACAAGAAGGTTATCAGATGTTTCTTAGACTCCAACCGTCAATAAAACATCACTCAAATCACATGGAAACCATAAATTTGCACTCAAATTTTATGGCCTCTATCGTATTATCAAATGTATTGGTCAAGTTTCCTACAAAGTAGCACTTACAACTACCTCCAAAATACATATGATGTTCCATGTTTTGTGTTTGAATAAAGTGGTGGGTCAGAACTACAGGGTTGAAACCATCCTTCATGGTTTAGATAAAGAAGGCTCCTTTTGGATGCAACCAGAACCCATCCTCAACTTTGACAATTTTCACTTGCATGTCCAAACTATTAAAGAGGTGTTGGTCAAGTGGAAGGACACATATCCATAAGATATGACTTGGGAAATAACTTCCATACTGCAATAGTTTTCGTATCTTCATCCTTTAGGAAAATTTTTCTTTTGAAGGAGGAGGGCATGTTAGGATCCAACCCTAACCCCTCTTAGTTGGTTATTATCTAGCATGATATATTTTCCATTAAATAAATACTAATATTAGTTAATAAGGACTATTAAATAAACTTGAACAAGTCAATGTAAGAAGACCCGATAGAAGCTTCTACTTCTAGAAATATCTTCCTCTAGAATTTTCTTTAGAAGATAGTAGTAAAATAAATAAGAGTAGGAGGTATGATAAAAAAAATATTGAGCATTATTGTAAGAGAGATATGCTCATTTTGGAGGTTTCCCCCTCCAAGAGGAAAGTGAACAAATATTTCTTGGTGCTATCAGTAAGACATTTTTTCTCTCTCTTGAATGATCTCGTTATTCTTGTGGTATATTTTCTTGTTGTGTTATATTTTTAGGTTAGACATATTACATCCAAAAACGTTTCTTGTAGTAAACATATAACTTGATTCTTGGAGTCACTAGATTGATTTTTTAATTTTAAGTGGAAATGACGTCTATACATTCTTTCCATTATATCCCTCAAAGCTATATAAAACATTTTCCCCCTCTCATTAACTTCAAGAACCACTCTAGATCAAATCATGACCAAGTCATCATCATCATTTATGTTGGTCTCCAGTTTTGATCATGTTTTTTTGCCTATATTATATTCCACAGACCTCCATTTATATGCCAATACCACCCTTTTGGCCTTGTTTTGACATAATTGACATCTTCCTACCATTCAATGGGGTTGCTTAAGGTATCTTTGCATTTCAAGCTATTTTTATGCACTTTAATGCTTTAAATTGATATTGGAACTAATGTCGCTTGGGCTAGGTACCACTTCTATTTTTGGAACAAGATGTCGGTACCAAGTACCAACTCATACCTGTGGAGACACCAATGGAGCCGCTCAAGATCTGTGCGTTATGGTCCGAATGGGAGACAGAGAGATTCGCACGACAGCTGGAGTCATCGCCACAGGGTGCTTGAAGGCCTAATGACAAAACTGGTCATGATTCTTCATCGTTCACACTTCGTGACACTACGTGTCACGAAGATGTGAAGTACATTTTAAAACTTGATTCCAAGACTATTATGAATAGGGGGACCCGTTTGTTTTATGTATCGTTGTTTTAGACTGTTATGAGTAGGATTTCTATATAAAAACCCGGGATCACTCCTGAGAACGGGTTGTTGTTGGATTATGTTACATCGTGAACACATGTTTTTGAATACAAACTACTATTACGTTATGTTGTTTGACTGATATGATTTGAAGTATTCTCTTTTGAGTTAATGGAGCGTAAAGATTATACAATGTTTGCATAGAATGTTGTAGTTAGTTCTGGTTCTTTCCTCCGGCATTTGTACTGTTTGGTTGGGCCCGCCAAACTGGTGCAAGTCGCTGTGTTACTCTGTTTCAGACTTAGTTCATTTCAGTGTTTTAGAAATTGCATACGAGGTAGCTTAACAATCATAGATTTAGTTGTTTCAGTGTGTTAGCATTTGCTTACATGAATGGTATACCTACATCTCATAGTGTGTCATCGATTTAGTTGCTTCAGAATCGTGTTTATCTATTCTTCAATTGAATCGTTCCATCATACTGTTATCTTTTGTGTTGATGAGTATTGCATTATAACTGATGCCTGTAGGGTTTAGCGTATGAACATGGTTTGTTTGGCTTCTAGATTTCGATTCGAACATAACTCAGAATTGGCATGAACTTTGCTTTGTTAGACAGTTTAGTTACCCTGCTTACTTAGAACAGTTAGATTACAGTTAAGTCAAAAGGAGCTCTTGGTACCAGTAGGTAGGAAAGTACTCTGTTTTCCTGTAGACAAAATTAGACTCATTTTTGATGTTCAGAATGAATGTGTTTTCGAAAATACTCTTTGTGTCCTGACTTAAACAGAAATGATGATGGTATACATAGAGGTGAAATAATCTTGTGGAACCACACTTTTGAATAGAAATTGCAGTACTAGCATTTGAGCACAAGACTGTTTTCTGTTGATGACTTAAATAGGAAATGCTCAGTTTTAGGATAGTCATTAAAATTCAAGTTCTTAGGATAAGTGTGTGTTTTCTTCTAAAGATAGCATTCAGTTAGAGACTAGCCACACATACAGTGTAGCAGCTCGAAGTTTACCAACCCTAGTTTGACAATTTAGTGTTTCAGGTCATTTAAATCTTCAATTTAGCAGCCTGACAATTTACATCCTTAAAAAAAAAAATTCCTCTTAAGATGAGATTTCATTCCCTCTCTATCAATAGATGCATAACATTAAAAAAATTTGAAATCGAGTTTTTAAAACTTGTTAGCGATTAATGTTAAGAAACTCATTTTTAATAAAAGTCAAAGACAAACTTAATTTTGATTACCTTTAGATCAACCTATTTTCTTTCTTTGAAACATTTCCAAAAATATGTTATGCTCTTTTGCACTCATATTGTGAAAAATCTCATCGAATGAAAAAATAATGAATCTCGGTAACATTTTCATGAGAACCAGGTCGCAAAAATTCCTAATACAATTTTTTGGTTGAACTCGTGATTTTTTTCAGCTGAAAAATTTTCAAGATGAAATGTTTTTCACCTGAAAGTTAAATATTATGGTTCCATTGAAAAATACAACGTAAATTTTAATTCGAGCAACAATTTTAAATATAAAGCTATTTTTTTATTAAATCTAACTTTTGTTCGAAAACTTGTAACTATGGCACTTTTTAGAAAAGTATATTTTCACTTCAGCTTACTCCAACTTGGGAAGGATAAGAACCTTTAAAATGTAGTGAATCTAGTTTCATAACTAGTACCAACATTTTCAAAATTGAATCTACTTTCATTCAATCCAATTTGTATTCAATTTGATTGATTTTAGTTATTTTAGTTATTTTATAAAAAACATATTTGCATGTTATTTTTAGATGACATAATGATTCGGTAAAATGAAAAATTAATATATGCAATAATACACAGTAAAAAATTATGGAAATTTTATATTAGGAAACCTTTCACTGCCTTATTCGAAAGGGTATTTTATATTTTAAATTTAAATAAAAATTAAGGCAGATACACGGTGTTAATCTAAACGTGTTTAAAATATGCAATTTTTTCATATTGGTCAAATTCAAAAAATTGTAATAATTTTAATATTCATATTTTGTCTTCAAAATTATAGTCATACTTTAATAGAGTCAGTTTGGATTGTTGCAACACATTTTATTTTTCATAAAAAAAGAAGTTTAATAATGAGTAAATTGATGTCAATAAACATAACTCACTATCACTGCCTTCATTTTTAAAGAACATACTATCAAATAATCACTAAGTTGACATATCAAATGTCATTAAAAAAATTTAAAAAATAATCAATAGAACGCTAACAGATTTTATGACAAATTTTATTATTACTGTAAAGTGAAATTCTCAATAAAAAAAAAATATTTGTGTTTACTGGAAGTTGAAAAACCTCTGAATATATAATTTATTTTCTTAAAATAACAAGGAAAATAGACACCTAGATTGAGTTTTTTCAAATTTTTGCTATACATGACACGCATTAACCAATACACATCATTTATTTAAACTTACAAATCTTTCAAATTATATATTAATTTTTCAACAAAAGTTAAAGAACTTTTATGTCTCTCTTCTTGGGATGATATAGCATCATGATTGTTGCAATCAGATGTTTTTTTTTTTGAACTTCTATCAATCATCTTCTATATATATATATATATATATATATATATATAGGAATCGTCATAAAAAAAAATTATGAATTTTTTATACAATCTCTTACTTTTGGGTGCTTCATTAAATTAAACAAGATGCACCTGGGTGTCAAGAATATACTTCCATTGTCATCTCTATTATTCATTGTGCACTACTAACCCATATGCATATGATATGAAAAATAAATTTACCACTTGGTGCTTTACATAGATATTTCCTCCGCGATGCACTTGTCTATACAGTAAACACTAGGGAAATTTTCATGTACAATGTGCAACGAGGCATCTTTCTTGTACATTGTGCATTGCATATCGCGGAAAATGTTTTTAAAAAAATTATTGAAAGCAACAAATTTGAAAGGGTTTGGGATTCGATGAAATGATTGGTCCATTGCAAAGGATACCAAACTCTCCATTTGCAACTAAGTAAGCCTTATAAAAATCTATTTCTTAAAAAAATAAACCCTATAAAAATCTATTCCTTATAAAAATAAACCCTATAAAATTATATTTCTTATAAAAATAAACCCTATAAAAATCTATTGCTTAAAAAGAAGGGAATATGAAAAAACAACAAGAAAGATATGGCTTTCAATATAGAAGGTAACTATGAAACCCTTATATATTTTTGAACATGCTTTGAAATAGTTTGAATCAAATAGGGAAATATTGAAACAATCCGTAAAATGAAATCATATACCTAAAACTTTGTATCTACAAATTTGTATGTGCCCTAAAGATCCTTTACAATTTTGTCTCTTCAAAAAAATCTAGAGACTCCAAACTCTTTCATGGTAAATTTCTCTTCCACATATTCTCTATAAAATCTACCAAAAAATGAACTAATGAAAAGTGTTTTCATTTATCAACAAATATGTTTTGAAAAATGAAATTCCATCTCTTTTTTCACTATGTTTTTGCACTTAGTATGTAAAAAAACTTATGAAACTATATATTTTAAAAATCAATCTCGTCATCAAATCCGTGTTCTTCACCGAATAGTGCACCTTGATGTGTATATAGTAAAAAACACATTGATACCAATTTTATCGACATAATAGAAATGCAAACCTTTGCTATTAAAATTGTTGGATGTTTTGGCTTTCAAATGTTGTTACAGATGTGATAGTTTGGTGCATTGCATAGTTTGTCACACTGGTGCCTAATAAAATACCTAAATTCACCATAAATGTTAATATGACATTCATTCATGTATTAACAATGGTTTTGGCTCAAATGCAAGGAAAATAAGATTGTAAAATCAAATGGCCAATGTTTCAGATTCTATCTCATTCCATATCATTGCAAGTTTGTCAACTTTTCCCACACCATTTGAAGTAAGTATATATCTTAATTATACTTCATTTATCTGATTTAATTTGTGTCATTTATGCACATCCATTTGAATAATTGTTCATTGAGTTTTGTAGGATCATAAATTGGGATCAAGTTCGGATGAGAACAAAGATATTCCATTAGTGAAAATTTGTCACAAGTTATTATTAGGAGAAATATACCACAAAAAAATGTTTGATGAAAATCAATAGTTTCTTTACCCTGCCATTTATAACATGCCCTCTTCTAGTAACCTGCATCCTAGTTTAATGATATTACACTATGAATTTGATCTTTGTTATGACACGCCAGTGGTATGTGGTTGTTCAAAATGTAAAGGGTTGAAGAATAACTGCCAACATATCACATTGTCTCATTATATTAATGATAAAATACCCAAAGTTGATGATTTAATAACTCCCACTGCAATGAATAATCCAATTGGTTATATAGAAAAGAAACACATGAATAGTTCCATGTTATCCTTTCTTGAAAATTTGGAAGCCATACCAACTATGTTTCCTCTTAAATTGACCAACCTATCTCTTATTCAGTCAATGGAGAGTTCTTATAGTGAGCCAAAGAATTATATCAATACCAAAAACATCACAAATATGATATTAAAAAATGTGTATGAGCTAAGAGAAAAAAATTCCAAGTACACACCAAAGCATGTTCAATTATTGGAAGGTAGTGAAAACTTCCCTCTTCCTATCCATATACAAAGTAAATACCAAACCAATCACACCAAGCTTTGTATGGTTCTTGGATGTCATCCATGTCTACGCCCAATGTTGGAACTAAGTTCTCTTTTGTGGTAATAGTTATATGATTTCCAAGTCTAAAATAGATTATGCAAATCTTGGGTTGTTTATCCTTTCACATTTATTTGATCCTCCCAAACAATAAATGGCACCTATGTCATTTTTTGCCCTCTTTATAATTATTTTGATTACTTGAGTATTGTCAAATACAAACATTGAATTTCCATGTATAGTATGTGCATGAATGGTTATTCTTCTTGAAAATTTAACAAGAAAAACATGTTATATATCGATTGTAACATCCCGCTCTCGTGCACTGAGAAAACTTATTATTTTAGGACACTTGATCGCAAGTGATATAGACTTTTCTGATGTTAAAACATTTATACTTGATGATGATGCGTTATGATAGATGACATGAAGTTTTACTATTTGATGTAGACAGGTGTTATTGACTCAATTTTATTGAGTGTGCAGGGTTTTGGACCTTGATGATGCAGAGGCATCGGTGGAACCCCCTTGGACTCCGGATTGAGTTAGGGAGTGTGCTATTGGGTTGATTTATTTACTGTGATATTTCATTTGATTTGATGATATGATGTTGACATTTCTGACATGATTGTTGATGATGCAGGATGACGATAGCTTGTCGATCAGACTCGCATATGGAGTAAAGGGGCCACACACGATTTCCAGAGAGGTTGAGGGAGAGGTGTGGACAACAACCCTACCACAGCCTACTAGCACTCCCGCCATGGCTCGAACTATAGGTTAACGATTACCTAGTTCGAGAGGATCCATGATGCTGTGAGGGCAGATTACGACAGTCCCTCATGATAATTCTAAGGGGTGCGCAATAAGGCGGGGGCCTTATTCCTTAGAGCCCTTAGTCTCCCACAAGTTCACCTGGCAGAGTATTGACTCTAGGGGTTATAGATGTATACCAATCAGTCAAGTTGGTGAGTGGAACCCTTGGAGCATGTGGTGCATCCTGAAGGGCACGTCGCATAAAAGAAAAACAAGAAGTGAGTGGCACCCTTGGAGCACGAGGTGCATCCTGAATGGCACGTCACACAAAAGAAAGACAAGAAGTGAGTGGCACCCTTGGAGAACGTGGTGCATCCTGAAGGGCACGTCGTAGAAAGGAAACGAACGAGGCGAGTGACACCCTTGGAGCACGTGGTGCATCTTGAAGGGAACATCGCATCGATGTTGATGAAGGAAACAAACCTAAATAGCCCTAAGATAATAACTCCTTAAGAAATCCTTAAAAAACTTCCCTAACACAGTGTTGGCCAGTTTAGAATCTAAGTACTAAGTCTAAAACTTTTAGGGTAAAATTTTAGTCTAACCTTAAGAACAGACCCTGGAATAAAAATAACAATTTAAACAAAAACCCACCTAAGTAATAGTTGGGTCTTCATAAAATTCTTGGGGTGATGACG
>ML780937.1:708976-743388 GCA_009831015.1 Picea engelmannii
TTCATAAAATTCTTGGGGTGATGACGAGGGTAAGATTTAAATTAAAACTAATGGTTTTAAAATTTTACAAAGAAGAAATCAATTCCTAACTTGTGAAAGAACAAAAGATATTAAATAAATAATAAATGAAAAGATTATCTAGCGCATTTACCTTTTTGGCTTTAAAAAAAAAAGGAAGGGATTAATAAAAATAGGGAAACTAAGTAATAAAGGAAACATAGACAATTAATAAGTAATAAAATTATTTAACGTGCGGGAGTATAAAAATTTATGAATTTAAAAATAAAATGAAAAGATTAATTAGCACATTACCTTTTTGGTTTAAAAAAAAAAAAAAGAACAGGAGGGATTAATAAAAATAGGGAAATGAGCCTTTTAATAAATTAAAGAAAATAATTTTGGAGAAACGTGGGGGATGAGTGACACTTGTAAGACAGAGAATTTTTAGAGGGTTTTCATTAAAACTCAAATAAAATGTGATTTAGGGCAAGGGTGGGTCTCAAAACTCTATAAAAGAAAGGGAAGATGAGGAAGAAAGGTTTTTTTTGGGAGCATAATGTTACACTGCTGAATTTGGACTGGACTGATTGCTTGTGAGGAGTTGGGATTTTCTCAGCTTGTATTGGAGTGGTAGCTCAGCCTTGCGAGGCGAGCTGGGAAGCTAGGCATACCTTCTAGATTTGTGTAGCCCCTTTGCGGCTCGAGGGGCTAAGGGGGAAGAAAAGTACCCCTAGAGATTGGCTGGGAGGTATCGGTGAGGTCTCTACGGTCTGCGAGCGGGAGCGGCACGGAGGGAGGGAAGCAGCACAGAGCGTGGGACGTCATCCGAAGCAGGCGAAAGGCAATGATATGATTTTATTTCTGGTAGAGTAGGAGGCATTTGGATATATGGTTAGATGTGCATGTGTTTTAAATGGGTAAACTGATTTTTAGTTCATGACTGAATTGTGTTATAGCTGGGCTGAATGATTGTTGATGGGTTTCTGTGACCTTCCTTGGATCTGTACGATCTCCCACCGTGCCTTGCATTGTTGTCTTCTTTTTTACCTTTGCAGTGGCGGTATATGTTCATTACTGTGTGTAGGGCATTTATATGTTAATGGCTGGGTGTATGGAGTTCATATGCTAATGGTTGTTTTACCCAGTGGGCATTTTTAAGTTAATGGCTATGTTTATATCTGAATGGGGGCGTTTTTAAATTTGGTTATGGGAGTTTGTTTCAATCTGAGCATTTCGTATTGCCGTGGGATTTTATACCAGTGTGGGCATATTTTATATTACCAGTGTTTTTTTTTTTATATTGCCGTGGGCGTTTTATTTATATGAATGGCGGTGTTTCATATCTCTGAGGCTGTATTATATAGCACAGTGGAATTTTTATATTCAGTGGACGTTTTTAATATTAATGGGGGGCATTTGATGTTAATGTGGGCGTTTTCATGTTAACGGGGGCGTTTATAAAATATTTGGGGCGTTTTTACAGTGATGGGGGCGTTACAAATTTTTGTGGGTGGTTTGTTTTAAATGTGGGCATTCATATATGACTGTGGGCATCATTATATCTGACTGGGGCATTTTTAAACATGGCTAGGAGTGTATTGGCATTCAGTCCTTGTAAAATAATTCTGGTAATCGTTTTATAATATTGTTGTAACTTGCAATTCATTTTTTTATGATTACTGCCAATTCGTCCTGGTAAATGAGTTTTGGCGATAGTTATTGGCTTTTCTGGCAATTGATAAGTTTCACCTTGACTCCCTATGTCTTCCTTTTCTGAGTTGTAATTGAAACGAATATTCAAATTCCTGCAATTTTCAGTTTTGATTTTTATTTCGACAAATATTAGAATCCTTGTAGTTTCAATCGTTAAACCTTTATTGAATAACTATTAGCATCCCTGCACTTTCAGATTAAATTGTTATTTGAAATGAATATCATAATCCCTGCATTTCATTTTTTATATTTTACTTGTATTTGAATATCAGAATCCACGTCAACTTTTGACCATTCGTAGTTGCTCCACTCCTGTTTGGCTCTCGAGATAATGTGGGGGAATTTTAATTGGGGAATTCTATGTTGGACACAGATCGGGTGAATGACTTGATTCACATTAGTTCTTAGACCACTTCATGCCTAAAATTTTGTAGCACCGACTCAATTGTATGAAACCTCCTTCTCCATGACTACCAAGAACATAAATCTAGAGTATTTGAGCTCTCAAAAGTTATGGTTCAATTTCATTCCGAGATTAATTGATAAGAACACCTCAGACGAAGCGATATATACCTCATCTCTTTCATAATCATATTTTCAATTTAGGCTTAGAATCATGTTCCTTGTTATCCTACTATATGTTTATATTGAGGATAGTTAAATGGTCATTATCAAAAAAGGAAATAAAAAATCTTTTATCTTTTTCTTCAAGGATGCTCCCCTTTTTCATAAGTACATAGGATAGTATATGTTAATGTGGACGGTAGTAAGCTTATTTAAAACCCAATTAGATTTATGTTACCAATGATACCATACCAACAACAAGCTATTTGTGTTAGTGTAATTGCAAGGTTTGTGATCTAAAATATGATGGCTTGGTTATTATGGAGAGGTTATTGTTATTGCAACGTAAAGCCCATGTATTTTTAGTGTTAGCTAGAAGGGAATGAAATTTAATGTTATTTTAATTGCAAGGTTTTTATAAGGACATTGTTATTATGGATGTTTTTCTTTAATAACATTATAATCAATAATATTATAATAGTTAAGCATTTTACCCTTGCATCGAACTTTTACTTTTACCTTAAGATTTTACTAATGCAGCAGATTAGTGGCTAGTTGGATGAAATTAGAGTAGAGGGCAGATTGAGAATTATTTTATGACAGCCATAAAGGAAGCAACGATTTACTTATGTAGTTAGTATTCAATAATAGCAAGCTATTTAATTCAGTTAATGTTTAATTAATGTTTTTACAAAGCAATGGAAGTTGATATAATGGAATGGAATGGAATGAAATGATAGTGAAATGTTAATGTAGGGTACTGGGATGTAATGGGATGTCAATATGAGGTAAGGTCATTATAAATGCGATGTTGTGCAATATCTTATGTTAATACTAATATTCAAGGGGATGTACATGATCATGTGGTCATCATTTTTGGTATTGATATCGCAGATTATTTATATGTGTTATGTTTTAATTAATGATTGATTGGTCAAATAGCGCACCTGGAAATAAAAAGGAATTGTGCCTCGAGTTGATTACTGTTAGATAGTTTACTTATATCGGACACCTTGCACGCTTGTAATTTCATTTGGATTGAAGAAATGTCTAAATGTTTAGATTTTTGGTTGTGCGCCATGCATAATGTTGGATTTTGATTTCTAATTCTCGCTCCCAATTGAAGGGTTATGTTACTGTATTGTTATGTTGGTTGCCTTGGGTTGGTCTGATGATAGTCCTTAGCTTAGTGGGACTATTTGCCTATGTCGGGAGGGTTTTAGACACCTCCATGTTCCTCAGAACAGTCGCCAGCCCTGAGACCTTAAATGGTTAAAATCAATGGGAACCTGGGCTTGAGCGTTGCTTATGTGTCTTGGAGGTCCTAACCATTGCAGGGTAGGATGGGTGAGTAGTCAGTTCTACTTATCGTCGTTTGATCATCGTTTATGCATGCAGTTACCTGTCGTGCATCCTTGTCATCTTTTTATGTTCATCATGGTTGCGTATTATTCGTCGTCGGGTGGAGACGCAGAGTCGAGTGCGTTGATTGTTTCCTTTGTACATGCGCGCAAGCACTTTTTAAACACACACACACAAAAAAAAAAAAAATTGCACTAGTTACTGTAGTTGGGTCGTCATAACGAGGAGTTTGTTACATATGGTATCAGAGACGGTTCGACCCACGACTTGGGATTCGCTACATCTTCCATTGACATGAGTTGATTTTATTATACTATTGTTGATCGAGTTTATTGGGTGCATGCAGGTAATCATGGTTAGAGGATGCCGCAGAGGCAGGCGACGGGGTGCTAGGGGAGGAGGTGCAATGCCTCTAGTAGCATCCCCGCCTGAGGGGTCTAAACCCCAGGGAGGTGAGAAAGTTCTCGGACAGGAAGAGATAGCGGTTGGCGATGTTGTTGGGATGATGAGATCTTTTCAGCGCATGTCCGAGGCACTGATCAACTGATTGGACAGAGACGAGGCCAGGGCGTCGACACCCCCTGAGGTTCCACTGTGTGCACCGACCGTTACCGGTAGCGTTCACCATGAACTCGATAATGTTAAATTTCCCGAGTTCTTTGGTTCCCCAGATGGCGCCGCTACCAAGGCATGGTTGGAGAATATGGCGATGTGCTTCGCACTTCACGATTATAACTCCAACATGAAGGTTTGCATGGTAGTCTTCCAACTGAAGGGGAGTGCTCTACTATGGTGGAAGATGCTCCTTCCGCAACTGAACATGGTCGTTGAAGACGTGTCATGGGAATTATTCGAGGAACGGTTTCGAGAGGGGTACCTTTCATAGGAATTCATTGAGCATCAACTCAATGGGTTCAACGCATTATGACATGGAGGTCGTATGGTGCCCGAGTACGAGGCATGTTCATGGAGATACTTCGGTATGCTCCGCACCTTAACAGAGAGAAACTCAAGGTCAATCGGTTCGTGTTTGGCCTTAATGGCAGCTTGCGTGCAAAGGTTAGGATCTTGATGCCTCAAACCTTGCACGACGCTGTCCAAAAGGCCCTCATAGCAGAGGAGGAGATTATTAGTGGGGGTCAAACCAGGACTCCAGCAAGACCCACAGGGCAGGGTTCATCTAGTACACCGCAGCATCAGACCCCAACGAGACACACACCGGGATATCGTGGCTTCCAGAGAGGATCCACTTTCACTACACCCCGACGACCGTCACCTCAGCAGTGGGCACCCTATTGGGGAGCACAACACCAGCAGCAACGTCACCCGCAACAGCAACAGTTTAGGCCTGTTCAGCAGAACAGACCAGGGTTCCAAGCGAGTGGGCCGTCATCTTCTACTTTGGGTACTAGAACTACTGGGTCAAAGAAGGGGTGTTGGACGTGTGGGGAGCCACACTACCAGCGCAACTGTCCTGTGGAGAGGACCAGGGCATCCAAATCAGCCAGACCCACTATAGTGGGAGATATGGGCAAGGCCCATCGGATTCATACAGTGATGAATAAATGCCAGGCAGAGCACTAGTCGACCGTGCTCAAGACGACGGGTACTATCGCTGAACATGCCCTTAGTATTTTGATAGACCCAGGTGCTACTGAGAGTTTCATTTCTGGTGCAGCGCTAAAAAGGATTAAGGTGAAGGCAATTGAAAAGGATGAGTTTATCTTCGTAGAGATGGCTTCAGGAGCCAAACAAAAGGTTGGAGGAAAGGTTATGGGTTGCGCCCTTAACCTGGGAGAGTTTTTCACGAGGGTCAACTTGTACGTCACAATCTTAGGATTTTATGACGTCGTGATTGTAATGGATTGGTTGGAATCACATGAGGCGTTACTCAACTATAAGATGGAACGATTGAGCTTGGTTGATGACGAAGGACAGAGACGTGTGATTTTAGGATGAAACCAGGGTGTTTCCCTGAGGTTTGTCTCTTCCTTACAATTATGGAAGATTATGCACAAGGGGTGCAAGATTTATGCGATCCTTACGCTAAATGAAAAGGGAGTGGCGGAAGGTCTAGAACACTTTCCAGTGGTGAAGGAGTTTGCGGACATGTTTCCAGAGGAGTTACCTGGGATGCCGTCGGAAAGGTAATTGGAGTTTACCATAGACCTGAAACCGGGGACTGAACTGATAGCAAGAACACCTTATCAGATGTCAACCCCAAAGTTGCAAGAGTTGAAAATGCAACTGAAGGAGTTGTTGGACCTGGGACTGATACGTCCTAGTGTGTCACCATGGGGTGCACCTGTTATTTTCATATGAAAGAAGGACGGATCATGGAGGCTCTGCATTGACTATATTCAAATGAATGAGGCTATGATCAAGAATCAGTATCCCTTACCAAGAATTGATGATCCGTTCAATCAAATGAATGGTGCGACGGTGTTTTCCAAGATCGTTTTGCGATCAGGGTATCACTAGTTACGAATCAAGGAGGATGACATCCCTAAGATCACGTTTAAGATGAGATTTGGAAATTACGAGTTTATTGTTTTACCGTTGGGACTGAAAAATGCCCCAGGGGTATTTATGAGTTTGATGAATGGGGTGTTCCACGAGTACTTGGACAAGTTCATCCAAGTATTCATTGATGATATTTTGATCTAGTCTTGGATGATGGAGGAGCATGATGGGAACTTATGCTTGGTACTACAATGTTTATGAGAACACAAATTGTATGGGAAGTTGTCCAAATGCTCTTTTTATCAATCAAGGATTCACTACTTAGGGCATGTCATATCCAACGAAGGTATCACCATGGATCCAGCCAAGGTTGAGGCTATTATCGAATGGCCTGCACCGACAAATGTCACAGAAGTGCGTAGTTTTATGGGTTTAGTAGGATACTATCAACGGTTTGTCAAGGGATTTTCGAAAATAGAAAATCTGATCACAGAATTATAGAAGAAAAACAAGAAGTTTGGTTGTACCGAGAAATGCGTGGAAGAATTTCGGAGGCTTAAGGAGTTGTTGACGACAATGTCGATACTAATGGTCCCTGACATGGATGTGGACTTCTTGGTATGCACTAACACATCGAAGGAAGGATTAGGCGGAGTCTTGATGCAAGATGGACGAGCGATTGCTTACATTTCGAGGAAGTTGAGAAGACATGAGGAGAACTACGCGACACACAATTTGGAGTTATTAGCCATCGTTTATGCCTTGAAGGTTTGGAAACACTACCTTTTTGGATGAAAATTTGAATTAAAGACTGATCATTGTGGGCTGCAACACATTTTCACGCAAAGCGACCTAAATGCGCGACAACGATGTTGGTCGGAATTGCTTAGCGAGTACGACTTTGAGATTACTTACATAAAGGGAATAGTGAACTAAGTGGCATATTCTTTGAGTCGAAGGCCATGCATCTTTTCGGTGTTGCCTCTTCAAACAAATCTATGTGAGAAGATTCTCACTTTACAATGTGACGATGACTGGTACAAAGAAGTCAAGGATTTTATCGGACCAAAACACAATGATGGTACCACGATATGAGGTATTTTATTTTGATAGCGATGGGTTATTGAGGTTTAGAAGTTGGATTTATGTACCGCCAAACGACGATTTGAGGATGTTGATCCTGAGTGAGGCTCATACAACAGTTTACATGGCTCACCCAGGAGTTACGAAGATGAGGGCAGACCTTAAACCCTTATCCTTCTGGAGGGGAATGAAGGTAGACATAGTCAACTTTGTGGCTAGATGTCTAGAGTGTCAGCAGGTAAAGGCTGAACATAGACACCCAGCAGGAATACTTCAACCACATGCCATTCTGAAATTGAAATGGGAAGATATTTCGATGGATTTTATTATTGGATTGCCACTGACAGCAAGGAGACACGACTTGATTTCTGTAGTAGTAGACACTCTGACGAAGAGTGCTCACTTTATTCCTGTGCATACGACATATCAGGAACCTGACATAGCGAGATTTTTCATCAGTGAGATTGTGAGGCTGCATGGTGTGCCTAAAAATATTATATTTGATCGAGGATCGGTGTTTACTGGACGATTTTGGATGAGTTTCCAAGAGGCCTTGGGAACCCAACTTAACTTAGTACTTCTTATCACCCAGAGATAGATGGAGAGACAGAACGAACGAACCAAACCTTGGAAGACATGTTGTGCATGTACGTGATGGACCAACAAAAGCGTTGGGAGGAATTCTTGCCTCTAGTAGAGTTCGCTTACAACAATAGTTACCAGAGCACCATTAAGATGGCACCTTTCGAGTTTCTTTATGGGCGACCGTGTCGGACGCCCTTGAGTCGGGATCGGCTTGAGGATAGGGTCCTGGTGGGACCAGAAGTGATCCAAGAAATGGAAGAGAAAATGAAAACCATAAGACCAAGGATTAAAGAAGCGCAGGATCGACAAAAGAGTTATGCCGATGCGCACCGAGTCGACCGTAGTTACGAGGTTGGTGATCGAGTATTCTTGCGAGTTGAACCGCACAAGAGTTCGATCAAGTTTGGAAAGGGAGCTAAATTCTCTCCTAGATTCGTGGGACCTTTCGAGATTGTGGAGAGAAAGGGGCCCGTGGCCTATCAACTAGCCTTGCCTGATTCTTTGAGGCGTATGCATGATGTTTTTCATGTATCTGTTCTGAGACATTATATTAGTGATCCTACACAAGTGATTGACATGAGTTCATTGTAGGTATCGGACGAGGGAGAACTCACGGTTGAGCCATTCCGCTCATTAGATCATCACGTTCGATAGTTACGACGTCGAACGATAGATCAGGTCAAGGTCCAAGGGGACAGTTATAGTCCGCACTCGGCGACCTGGGAGGATGCATATGATATGCGTCAGCAGTTTCCATTTTGTTTGATAGATAGAATTATGATACTGTGATACTTTTATTTCAGCATATATATTGAGAAACTTCGGGACAAAGTTTAGACCAAGAGGGGGTGTATGTAACATCCTGCTCTGGCACACTGAGAAAACTTATTATTTGAAGACACTTGCTCGCAAGTTATCTGGACATTTCTGATGTTAAAACATTTATACTTGATTATGATGCATTATGATAGACGACATGAGGTTTTACTATTTGATGTAGACAGGTGCTATTGACTCAGTTTTATTGAGTGTGCAGGGTTTTGGACCTTGATGATGCAGAGGCATCGGTGGAACCCCCTTGGACTCCAGATTGAGTCAGGGAGTGTGCTATTGGGTTGATTTATTTACTGTGATATTTCATTTGATTTGATGATATAATGTTGACATTTCTGACATGATTGTTGATGATGCAGGATGATGATAGCTTGTTGACCAGACTCACATATGGAGTAAAGGGGCCACACACGATTTCCAGAGAGGTTGAGGGAGAGGTGTGGAAAACATCCCTACCACAGCCTACTATCACTCTCGTCATGGCTCGAACAGTAGGTTAACGATTACCTAGTTCGAGAGGATCCACGATGTCGTGAGGGAATACTACGAAAGTCGCTCACGATGATTCTAAGGGGCGTGCAATAAGGCGGGGGTCTTATTCCTTAGAGACCTTAGTCTCCCACAAGTTCACCTGGCAGAGTATTGACTCCAAGGGTTATAGATGTCTACCAATCAGTCAAGTTGATGAGTGGCACCCTTGGAGCACGTGGTGCATCCTGAAGGGCACGTCACACAAAAGAAACACAAGAAGCTAGTGACACCCTTGGAGCACAAGGTGCATCCTGAAGGGAACGTCACACAAAAGAAACACAAGAAGAGAGTGGCACCCTTAGAGCACGTGGTGCATCCTGAAGTGCACGTCACGCAAAGGAAACGAACGAGGTGAGTGGCACCCTTGGAGCACGTGGTGCATCCTGAAGGGCATGTCGCATTGATGTTGATGAAGGAAACAAACCTAAATAGCCCTAAGATAATAACGCCTTTAGAAATCCTTAAACAAATTCCCTAACCTAGTGTCGACCAGTTCAGAATCTAAGTACTAAGTCTAAAACTTTTAGGGAAAAATTTTAGTCTAACCTTAAGAACAGACACTGGAATAAAAATAACAATTTAAACAAAAACCCACCTAAGTAATAGTTGGGTCTTCATAAAATTCTTGGGGTGATAACAAGTGTAAGATTTAAATTAAAACCAATGGTTTAAAAATTTTACAAAGAAGAAATTAATTCCTAACTTGTGAAAGAACAAAAGATATTAAATAAATAATAAATGAAAAGATTATCTAGCACATTTACCTTTTTGGTTTTAAAAAAAAAAGAAAGGTATTAATAAAAATAGGGAAACTAAGTAATAAAGGAAACATAGACAATTAATAAGTAATAAAATTATTTAACGTCAGGGAGTGTAAAAAGTTATGAATTTAAAAATAAAATGAAAAGATTAATTAGCGCATTACCTTTTTGGTTTTAAAAAAAAAAAAGAGAGAGAAGGGATTAATAAAAATAGGGAAATGAGCCTTTAATAAATTAAAGAAAATAATTTTGGAGAAACGTGGGGGATGAGTGACACTTGTAAGACAGAGAATTTTTAGAGGGTTTTCATTAAATATTAAATAAAATGTGATTTAGGGCAAAGGTGGGTCTCAAAAATCTATAAAAGAAAGGGAAGATGAGGAAGAAGGTTTTTTTTTGGGAGCGTAACGTTACGCTGTCGAATTTGGACTGGACTGATTGCTTGTGAGGAGTTGGGATTTTCTCATCTTGTATTGGAGTGGTTGCTCAGCCTTGCGAGGCAAGCTAGGAAAATAGGCATACCTTCTAGATTTGTGTGGCCCCTTTGCATCTCGGGCGGCTAAGGGGGAAGCAAAGTACCCCTAGTGATTGGCTGGGAGGTACCGGTGAGGTCTCTACGGTCGACGAATGGGAGCAACACGGAGGGCGGGAAGCAGCATGGAGCGCGGGACATCATCTAAAGCGGGCGAAAGGCAGCGATATGATTTTATTTCTGGTAGAGTATGAGGCATTTGGATATATGGTTAGATATGCATGTGTTTTAAATGGGTAAACTGATTTTTAGTTCATGACTGAATTGTGTTATAGTTGGGCTGAATGATTGTTGATGGGTTTCTATGACCTTCCTTGGATCTGTACGATCTCCCATCACGCCTTGCGTTATTGTCTGCGTTTTTACCTTTTCAGTGGCATTATATGTTCATCGTTGTGTGTAGGGCGTTTATATGTTAATGGCTGGGTGTATGGAGTTCATATGTTAATGGTTGTTTTACCCAGTTGGCGTTTTTAAGTTAATGGTTGTGTTTATATCTGACTGGGGGCATTTTTAAATTTGGTTATGGGAATTTGTTTCAATATGAGCATTTCGTATTGCTGTGGGCTTTTTATACCAGTGTGGACATATTTTATATTACCAGGGTTTTTTTTTATATTTCCGTTGGAGATTTCTTGATATGAATGGGGGCGTTTCATATCTTTGAGGCTGTATTATATAGCACAGGGGCGTTTTTATATTCAATGGGCATTTTTAATATTAATGGGGGGCGTCTGATGTTAATGTGGGCGTTTTCATGTTAACGGGGGTGTTTATAAAATTTCTAGGGCGTTTTTACAGTGATGGGGGCGTTACAAATTTCTGTGGGTTGTTTGTTTTTAATGCGGGCATTCATATATGATTGTGGGAGTCATTATATCTGACTGGGGCATTTTTAAACATGGCTAGGAGTGTATTGGCATTCAGTCCTTGTAAAATAGTTCTCGAAATCGTTTTATAATATTGTTGTAACTTGCAATTCATTTTTTTATGATTACTGCCAATTCGTCTTGGTAAATGAGTTTTGGCGATAGTTATTGGCTTTTCTGGCAATTGATAACACCTTGACTCCCTATGTCTTCCTTTTCTGAGTTGTAATTGAAACGAATATTCAAATTCCTACAATTTTCAGTTTTGATTTTTATTTCGACGAATATTAGAATCCTTGCGGTTTCAATCCTTAAATCTTTATTGAATAACTATTAGAATCCCTCCACTTTCAGATTAAATTATTATTTGAAATGAATATCGGAATCCCTGCATTTCAGTTTTTATATTTTACTTGTTTTTGAATATCACAATCCACGTCAACTTTGGACCATTCGTAGTTGCTCCACTCCTATTTGGCTCTCGAGATAATGTGGGGGAATTTTAGTTGGGGAATTCTATGTTGGACATAGATCAAGTGAATGACTTGATTCACATTGGTGCTTAGACCACTTCATGCCTAAAATTTTGTAGCACCAACTCAATTGTATGAAACCTCCTTCTCCATGACTACCAAGAACAGAAATCCAGAGTATTTGAGCACTCAAAAGTTATGGTTCAATTTCATGTCGAGCATAATTGATAAGGACACCTCAGATGAAGTGATATATACCTCATCTCTTTCATAATCATATTTTCAATTTAGTCTTAGAATCATGTTCCTTGTCATCCTACTATATGTTTATATTGAGGACAGTTAAATGGTCATTATCAAAAAGGGAAATAAAAATTATTTTATCTTTTTCTTCAAGGATGCTCCCCTTTTTCATAAGTACATAGGATAGTATATGTTAATGTAGAAGGAAGTAAGATTATTTAAAACCAAATTAGATTTATGTTATGATGCAGGAGCATCCACAACATATCAAGCGAGCCAGCACATTTAAAGAAACCAGCTGGACAACACCAATACAAATTTTGAAATACTTTGGAAGTTGTTGCGCCACTCTTTAATGAAGTCATTCATGGAGAAGCGCACTTGTATTGTAAAGGGGACCTTGAGCCTTTAAGATCTCGTCCTTAGTATATAGGAAGGTATTTAATAGATTTAATGCAGTTAGATAGGAATTTAACTCTAGATTAGACAGTTTCAGTTTTCGAGAGGGAAAACGGATATAGACACCCTCCTTTGTATCATTGTATTATTATCATTCAGAATCATTCATTCATGAGAAGGAAGAGAAGAGCAGCGGAGAATTTGTGAAGAACACCCCTGTATAGATGTTATTGAATTAATAGAAGAGTCTGTGATTCAATTTCATGCTTGGTGTTGTTTCTCTGTGCATGATGCTCATATGTTCTTGAATGTTTTTCTTTCCTTGTATGCATTTTATTTTGAATATGTTGTGCAAGTGATTTCAGAGGTTTAAACCTGAAGTCTGAGAGACAAGAGAATGAGTTTCAATTGTTTCTCTATTTGAGCGAGGAGATTCCTACATAGAGTGCAGTCGAATTCATCCGCATAGAGTGCATTGATGAAGCTCAACAGTTAAACTCTTATTCTCGTTCACCCAGAAGTTGATTTGGGTTGGCAGAGCCATGCAAGGTGTGCGCAGGCTAGAATTAGTCTAAGTTGTGAATCTGAACAGAGAGAGAGAAAGACCTAGGGACCGTTGTTGCAGGAAGCGCACAGGTTCTGGAAGACTCAACACTTTGAGAGTTGTTGAGGGTCGAGCGTGGAAAGCGCACGCGAAGTCTCTGAGGGAGCAGAGTTGACTGAGCTCAGGAGGGATAGTTCCTTCGTGGAGACTGCGAGAACAGACCCAGGTGAGGATTGAACTGAGAGAAGTTGTGGAGCGGAAGAAATCCTCAAGGAGGAATCAACGGCCAAGATTTGTAGGATAGATTCATGAAGTCCCACTGACCGTCAGATCTTGAGAAGTTGCGAGGGATTTAACCGTTAGGTGCAAGGAAAAATGAGAGACCATCTGGATTCGTTCTTCGACATTTGTGGAGGTAAGAGGTTTTCACTCGTCGGAATCGCAATTAGCAATTTCCCGATATAACCAGAGTCGTTGATCGCCAGGGGACACGTGGCACAAGATCCGAGGAAGTCGCGGTTCGACGTTCGGGGTTTTCTAATGCAAAGGAATTGCAACCGATGAAATCTCGATCCTGCGATCCCCGATATAATGGAGGAGGAAGTGACGTGGTGAGGAGATAGCGCATGCGCCATCAGAGTTCGAGGTTCAAATAATTTTAGTGCAAGTGAACCATGACATTGCATATGTCGATTTCCCGATAGGGAAATCCCCGACAAGAACGGAAACGTTGACTCTTTGACCCATCGAGGTTCGGAGTTTTGGACAGCACAAGAACCATGCACTCAGGTTTCGCGATATCGTGAAACCCGATTTCCCAACAAGCGAAGGGGAGATCAGTGGAGAGTTTTTGTGGGTAGTAAGAACTCTCGTAAGGAGTTAGAGGAGTATTAAATCTTCAGGCCTGAGATGAAGAAGGTTCTGGTGAGAGAGGTTGGACTGTGAGGGTCAGACTGCGCCAAGTGGTATCAGAGAAGGAAGACATATTTTCTTTCAGTAGCAGAGAGGGAGAAGAAAACATCATGCCGCCGAGAAGAGAAAGGAAGTCACCTGATCGAGAAGACAGGGATGCGCGAAGAAGAGGGAGACCGACAGGAAATCCAGAAATGGAGCGCCAAATGAGATATCTTCGAGCAAGGATTGAGGAGATGGAGATAGCACAGAGACGCAGAGTCGGCGCTGGATATTTCAGTGATTCCGAGGTTGAAGAGGAAGCAGTACTTCGAGTACCTTGTGAAATGGAAGAATCACCCAGTGGAGGATGCTAGCTGGAAAAATGAAGCAGTCATACAGAGGCATGGACAGACTGTGCAGGAACTCATGGATAGGATCCCATGAAAATTTTGAGCCGTGGAGTATGATGCAGGAGCATCCACAACATATCAAGCGAGCCAACACATTTAGAGAAACCAGCTGGACAACGCCAGTACAAATTTTGAAATACTTTGGAAGTTGTTGCGCCGCTCTTTAATGAAGTCATTCATGGAGAAGCGCACTTGTATTGTAAAGGGGACCTTGAGCCTTTAATCTCTCGTCCCTTAGTATATAGGAAGGTATTTAATAGATTTAATGTAGGTAGATAGGAATTTAACTCTAGATTAGACAGTTTCAGTTTTCGAGAGGGAAAACGGATATAGACACCCTCCTTTGTATCATTGTATTATTATCATTCAGAATCATTCATTCAGGAGCAGGAAGAGAAGAGCAGCAGAGAATTTGTGAAGAACACCCCTGTATAGATGTTATCGAATTAATAGAAGAGTATGTGATTCAATTTCATGCTTGGTGTTGTTTCTCTGTGCATGATGCTCATATGTTCTTGAATGTTTTTCTTTCCTTGTATGCATTTTATTTTGAATATGTTGTGCAAGTGATTTCATAGGTTTAAAGTTGAAGTCTGAGAGAGAAGAGAATGAGTTTCAATTGTTTCTCTGTTTGAGCCAGGAGATTCCTACATAGAGTGCAGTCAAATTCATCTGCATAGAGTGCGTTGATGAAGCTCAACAATTAAACTCTTATTCTCGTTCACCCAGAAGTTGATTTGGGTTGGCAGAGCCATGCAAGGTGTGCGCAGGCTAGAATTAGTCTCAGTTGTGAATCTGAGCAGAGAGAGAGAAAGAGCTAGGGACCGTTGTTGCAGGAAGCGCATAAGTTCTGGAAGACTCAACACTTTGAGAGTTGTTGAGGGTCGAGCATGGAAAGTGCGCGCGAAGTCTCTGAGGGAGAAGAGTTGACTGAGCTCAGGAGGGATAGTTCCTTCGTGGAGATTGTGGGAATATACCTAGGTGAGGATCAAACCGGGAGAAGCTATGGAGCAGAAGAAATCCTCAAGGAGGAATCAACGGCCAGGATTTGCAGGATAGATTCGCGAAGTCCCGCTGACCGTCAGATCTTGAGAAGTTGTGAGGGATTTAACCCTTAGGCACAAGGAGAAACAAGAGACAATCGGGATTCGGTCTTCGGCGTTTGCGGAGGTAAGAGGTTTGCACTAGTCTGAATCACGATTAGCGATTTCCTGATATAACCGGAACCGTTGATCGCCAAGGGACACGTGGAATAGGATCCGGGGAAGTTGGGGTTCGACGTTCGAGGTTTTCTAATGCAAAGGAATTGTGA
Source organism: Picea engelmannii (assembly GCA_009831015.1). Classification (NCBI taxonomy): domain Eukaryota; kingdom Viridiplantae; phylum Streptophyta; class Pinopsida; order Pinales; family Pinaceae; genus Picea; species Picea engelmannii. The sequence goes on from ML780937.1 coordinate 724,549, forward strand.
CCGGTGAAATCACGATCCCGCGATCCCTGATATAACGGAGGAGGAGGTGACGTGGCGAGGAGATAGCGCACGCGCCATCGTAGTTCGGGGTTCGGAGATTTGTAGTGAAAGTGAACCATGACATTGCATATGCCGATTTCCCGATAGGGAAATCCCCGACAAGAACGGAAACGTTGACTCTTTAACCCATCGGGGTTCGGAGTTTTGGATAGCACGAGAACCGCGCACTTAGGTTTCGCGATATCGCGAAACCCGATTTCCCGACAATCGAAGGGGAGATCAGTCGAGAGTTTCTGTGGGTAGTAAGAATTCCCGTAAGGAGTTAGAAGAGTATTAACTCTTCGGGCCTGAGACGAAGAAGGTCCTGTTGAGAGTGGTTGGACTTCGAGGGTCAGACTGCGCCATGTTAACAATGATACCATACCAACAACAAGCTATTTGTGTTAGTGTAATTGCAAGGTTTGTGATCTAAAATATGATGGCATGGTTATTATGGAGAGGTTATTGTTATTGCAACGTAGAGCCCATGTATTGTTAGCGTTAGCTAGAAGGGAATGAAATTTAATGTTATTTTAATTGCAAGGTTTTTATAATGACATTGTTATTATGGATGTTTTTCTTTAATAATATTATAATCAATAATATTATAATAGTTAATCATTTTACCCTTGCATCAAACTTTTACTTTTACCTTAAGATTTTACTAATGCAGCAGATTAGTGGCTAGTTGGATGAAATTAGAGTAGAGGGCATATTGAGAATTATTTTATGACAGCCATAAATCAAGCAACCATTTACTTATGTAGTTAGTATTCAATAATAGCAAGCTATTTAATTCAGTTAATGTTTAATTAATGTTTTTACAAAGCAATGGAAGTTGATATAATGGAATGGAATGGAATGAAATGATAGTGAAATGTTAATGTAGGGTACTGGGATGTAATGGGATGTCAATATGAGGTAAGGTCATTATTAATGTGATGTTGTGCAATATCTTATGTTAATACTAATATTCAAGGGGATGTACATGATCATGTGGTCATCATTTATGGTATTAATATCGCAGATTATTTATATGTGTTATGTTTTAATTAATGATTGATTGATCAAATAGCATGCCTAGAAATAAAAAGGAATTGTGCCCCGAGTTGGTTACTGTTAGATAGTTTACATATATCGGACACCTTGCGCGCTTGTAATTTCATTTGGATTGAAGAAATGTTTAAATGTTTAGATTTTTGGTTGCGCACCATGCACAATGTTGGATTTTGATTTCTAATTCTCGCTCGCAATTGAAGGGTTATGCTATTGTATTGTTATGTTGGTTTCCTTGGGTTGGTCTGATGATATTCCTTATCTTAGTGGGATCGTTTTCCTGTGTCGAGAGGGTTGTAGACAGCTCCATGTTCCTTAGAACAGTCGCCAGCCCTGAGACCTTAAATGGTTAAAATCGATGGGAACCTGGGCTTGAGCGTTGCTTATGTGTCTTGGAGGTCCTAACCATTGCAGGGTAGGATGGGTGGGTAGTCAGTTCTACTTATCGTCGTGTGATCATCGTTTATGCATGCAGTTACTTGTCGCACATCTTTGTCGTCTTTTTATGTTCATCATGGTTGTGTCTTATTCATCGCCGGGTGGCGACGTAGAGTCGAATGCGTTGATTGTTTCCTTTGTACACGCACGCACACACTTTTTAAACACACACACAAAAAAAAAAATTGCACTTGTTACTAGAGTTGGGTCCTCATAACGAGGAGTTTGTTACATCGATGGTCATCCAAAAACTCATGGGATCATTGCAAGGTTCACAAATAGTTTCAAGGCCTCCTTATTTAGTGAAAAAATTTGTTCCTTTGAGGAACACTCCAATGACAAAGAGTTTTTTATGAAAGATAATACATACATATTTGTTGTTGTGCATGCAGCATGTAGTTTTTCTCCTCGTGACGAGTTGTTAATAAACTATAACTCTCATAGCACACCGATGTTTCATAAAAAATGTCTTTCATTGGGTCTACCTTTAGATGTCCCCTTGGGACATAAGAAATATAAGATTGAGTAATTGTATTTTTGGATTTTCGATGAAACTAATGTAAATGTATTTCTTAATTCGACATTATTTTTATAAAATGGTTTATTTCATGTTACAATCATTACATTAAAGATGGGGACTAAACTCCCTATAACTTCTATACATGGAATTGTGTTTATTTTATTTATTTATTTTGGTAAATATTTTTATATATTAATAATGAACCTTATCCATTATAATATTTCCACTCAACAGATTGTGTTAGGGGCTAATATGGCCCACACGTGAAACATAACGTATTTCCCTTAAATTTGATGCTTTATGGATTATTCATGATTAAAAAGGCCCTATAATATCAAATAGGCTCACAAAGGGAATATAGAAAAAATCACTTATTTAAGGATGTATTAGGATTAATTATGAAGGACAAATCATAGTTGTATATTAGTATTTTCTTAGACATATGTATTAATAAAATGATTTTGATTAGATGATTACAACAAATATAAGAATGCATATTTGTAATTGAAGAATTTACATAGAACACTAATGTCATAGGGTGCATGCACATTACGTGAAATTAAATTTTTTTAGAGGGAAGCATCATATGTCCACATTATATAATGAATTTCTATCAAATTTTATTTTGTATTGAAAAAAATGGTGGTGGTTTGCATTGCATAAACCAATTAATTAAATTCATCATTTCTAAATCATTTGTCATTGTGTTTTATTTTTAGAATATTTTTAAATGCTTTACAGAGAATCATATTTGATGAAATTGGATGCATATAGAGATTTATTTCTATGGATTCAAAATATATATTTTTATATAAATGTTATTGTTTGATGAATTGCATGAATTTATAGATATATTTTTATTAGTTCCATATATATATATATATATATATATATATATATATATATATATATATATATATATATAATGTCATTGTTTCCTATTGTTCTAATATTTTTCTTGTAACATATATAGTAATTTAGAAATATATGTAACAACCCTATGTTACGACATAAAAGTAAGTGGGTACAGTAGTGGTGATTTTTTATTTTTTTTAAACATCAAGAACAAATGTTACTCGACATTAACATACTTAAATATTACAATTTCATTTCTCATTACATCCCACATTGAAAGTACCACTATACAACATCATTGCTACTAAAATATTAAATCATAGCACAAAGCCATCCAAGATATCTACCCATCCAACCTACCTGCAAGGCTAGGACATCCGATTATGCTCAAGTCCATGATTCATTCGATTTATATTGACCATTTAGGGTCTCAATACTGGATATTGTTCTGAGGAACAAGGAAGCATATAATTCACGTACCCATACTCAAATTAGACTTAGAATTAAAATAATAGTACTATACTTAATCATAACACAAATTTAATCATTTTATTCCTCAAATACTATCCAAGTATTCCTTCTTTTAAAGGTTACACTAACAATATTAACCATCATCTAGATAATATACCATATCTTCACAAATATATCCTGTAATTATCACGTACCATTTAAAAAAAAACTCTTCCCTCAATGAATTGCATGCATCAATCCTTATTCAATAATGTAGAAGTCCTCCATTGTACAAACCAAGTAAGTAGATACTATGAATTAACATACTATATATATATATATATATATATATATATATGAAGGAGAAAATAAGAGAATAGAAAGGCTCTCAAAAAATGAGAGGAAACAATAAGCTTACTCTGTACTTTCTAAACTAAGAAGAAATAATGATGAAGTAATTATGCAACTGTGAATGTTTTTTCTGAGAAAGAGTTAATATTATGTTTGAGACCCAAGTTTCTATTATGAGTTTCATAGTGCAAGTATGCCCAGTCCCAACAGGAGAAGTGTGCATATGGGCCCCTCAAGGGAAAGTATCAGGAAAAACATTGCAGGGTGTGCATAGAGACCACTCAAGGCAAGAAAAGGCCTTATACTTCTAGAGAATGAAGCTTAGGAGAGATAGTGTGAACTTACACAGAGTAGGTGCAGAATTTCATAGGAGACCTTCTAAAGTTTGAATCTTGGGATGGAAGCGCAAGTGAGCACTGGAGTTTACTTCAAATAAGTGACACATCTCAGGAGGAATAGTGTGTGAAGGGTTTCAAGTGGGGACTCAATGAGTGTAAAAATCCCTTGTTCAAGAACTGGTGGACAAGATTTTCTCTTGAGGAGTCAAAATTCCTACAATTGTTAGATCATACAGGAGGAGCTCACTTGTTAATCTCTAAGTCCTTCAGACTTTATCAGTTCAGAAAATTTGATTTGTTTTTATTACATGAGCCCCGAAGCCCAAAGTCACAAATTGAATCTACACTATAGATCAGTGGGTGAATATGAGTCAATGGATCCTCAAGGGGTTCAGTAATTTGACAAGTTTGAGTCGTAACTAACTAAGGGATAAGAAACCCTGAAGTTCTGAAGTCCTGGAGTAAAGGACACTTATGGATATAGTGATTGAATGAGCACCATTCAATCTCTGATCCATCATCCTTAGGAAGTTTGATAGTTCGTCACTCCGGTGAAAATGAGTAATATCAGTTAAGGACTAAGAAACCTAGAAGTCCCAAAGTCTAGAGTAAATTCTAACCGTGTGTTGTTGGATATACGTGTTTGTAGATTATGAGTATTTGAAACTCAACTATCATGAAGATTCTGGGTGAAAGTTGTTTTTGCGTAAAAATTCTTGAAGCTAGGAGTAGATCCTAACCATTCATTGATGGTGAACGTGGACCATAGATCTCCTCCCTTTGCCAAATCGACGTTCGGTATTTTAGGAGTTTGGTGGTGATTAGGAGAAAGAATCCATGAAGCTCGAAGTTCCCGAGTTGATCACGGTCATCGGTTGTAGGAGGAGTGTGGAACATTGATCGCTAAACTCTTTGGGAGTTCAACTATCCAGTGTATTAGTTCAAAGTTGAAAGGTGCGAAGGAACTCTGAATCTCAAAGTTCTATAGTGGATCTCCACCGTACATTCTTATGTGAGGATAAATCATGTCAACCATCCTATTAAAGTCATAACCAGTGACAAAGGAAAGTGGAATGTAGGGTATAACCCACAACTGTCGGTCAACCTCGAATTAAGACCAAGTTCAGTCGGTGAGCCTCTGGGTGAAATGGAGTGTTGGAGTTGAAGAAACTTCCAGAGCATCATAGTCTCGGAGCTATGAATAACGCCTCTTGGGTCAGCACTAGGTCCTAGGCCGCGGTCGCATGCATAAGTTTTTTATTTCTGTTCATCTTATTATTTATTGTAGTCTTTTCCCTTTTAGAACTATCATATCCTGAAACAATTGATTGCCAAATATCATACCCCTATTCCTTTAAAAATACTTTCATCCTTATCCTCCATATCTCATACCTTAAACAATTCTTACCATTAAACAATGATACTCCATTCTCAAAACAATACATGATATCCTTCCAGTGGTTAATTTTTTTCCTAAAGGAACCTACTCTGATACCAATTTTTGGATTACTGAAAGGGGGGGTGAATCAATAATGAGAAATTATACCAATTATTAATCCTTTAAACCACAATGTGTATTATTTTACTTATTCAACCATGTTCATATTTTCATCATCAATATATTACTATATCATAAGAATTAATATGCATCAGTGCATAATAAACAATAGCAAACACATCTACATAATACACAGTACAACAATATTTACGTGGAAACCCAATGTGGGAGACAAAAGAATAATTATTTTCTTATATGTCAAGAATTACATTCAAGGAAGCACCAACTTCCAATTCTCCAGCTCGAATTGGAAGGAGGCTCTGACCCCCTATATTTCTGGCTACAACTTAAGGGAAGCTCCAACTCCCTAATTTTCTGGATACAAGGATAAGGAGGCTACAAACCCCTATGTTCTATGAATACAACCCAAAGGTGGCTACAACCACCTATTCTTTCGACATCCAACTGCCATGAACTATAAATTCCAAATGGAGACAACCTGTCACTATCATTGAATCAACCACTACCATTTTCAACCTATCACTATCAACTTGTACCAATAACCTATAACATCATGTACCAATCAACTTGAACCAAACAACTTGTACCAATAACCTGAACCAACATGTACCATGCATCAAATTGTACCTCAATCTGTACCATCAAAAAGTGCATCAACAATGCACCAAACCTGTACAAATAACCTATCACAACAATCCGTCCAAACAAACTATCACAACAACATTATCATCAATCTTATGAACCAAATAATATCTACTCACCATGATCAATCACCAAGACAAGTCTCAACCATATGCACAATATCACCAAGATGTGCATCAATCAAGAAGATCACAAAAAATCATAATCATCATCAAGATCAATATGTGCTTCTAATAATATACCAAGACAAGTATGCTACATAATCCATAAACCATGTGTCAACAATACTACTAACAAGTGCCTCAAACCATGTACCAAGTATGTACCAATCATGCATCAACTACACGTCAACTATGACTCATAAATATGACCAACATCATCAAATATACACCTCATGTATGTGCCAGTGCATCAACTACTTATCTCAACCATGTACCCAACATGTACCTCAACCATATACCAAATACATATACCAATATAACCATCAAAATTTCTCTAGAAATACAATACACTATCCATAACCAAATACTATAAACACTTACATCAAACCATGTGCCATAACCTCACTTTTATTTAGCCTCAAGGATGTATCATTCATAAGACAATCATATACCAAGACCACTAGAAAGTGTCTCTCAGAATGCACCACAAGATATGCCAATAAATCGAACTAAGTGCACTAACAACATACTTCAATAGATCTGCCCCAAAACCATTCTACAACAAGCCCTAAAATTCCAAGAGGGAATCCAACCTATTTACAAGGAACACCCTCAACTGGATTCATAATTTCAACACTACACATATGAAAAGCATACTTTTTTTCTTCTTGTAGCATTATGCGTCCATGGTTTTGTTGTTACGATTCCACTGCCACGATTTTTCTACTGTGGTTTTTTTGCCACGATTTTTCTGCTGCAATTTTTCTATCGCACTTTTCTTGTTGTGATTTTTTTGCCACACTTTTTTTGCCGCACCTTTTCTGCCACACTTTTTCTTCTGCACTTTTCTCTATCAATAATAACTGCCCAAATAACCTTTCAAAAAATAGATATTCAATGATATTCAATAGATTCTAATGGGAGATCCTTTCTCTCTTTTTTATACTTCCATGTAGCTTCCTCAAGGGGTTACCTTCTAACCAAATTAACCTGCTTTCCTTCTTTTAGGGATAACCCACTTCTAATTGCTTGTCCACTTCTATCTCACTTTCCTACACTTAACTTAACCACTTTACCAAAAATAGTAAGTTCTCCACTTTTACCTGAAACTAAATTTATTATTTAATTTTTTTTATTTTGGAACCACTTTGACTTATCCATAAATAGTAAAATCACCACTTCTTGTTGCAACCACTTTATTATTTAAATAATTTCTCTTTGCAACCACTTTGACTACTTTATTATTTAAATAATTTCTCTTTAGTCAGAACTTCTTGTTGCAACTAACTTTTCTATAATTATTCAATTCATAACTTATTTTCCCTTTACTAACTTATTGTTTTTTTTTGTAAGTGAGAGTAGGAATCTATATTACTGGTAAGGATTATGATACAAAAGTGGGGATCTTGGTCTTCCTAGAAGGAAACCATACCAAGGGGTCCCTGCTGCTCGAGTTCATAGTTGCAGTGGATGGCACTGGTCTACCAGCAGGGGAAACCAGACCAGACCTTCCATACCAAGTTCGAAAAGACACAGACATAAAGAAAAAATAACTAAATAATCCCCCTAAACTAGAGTTTGTAATGGGTCTAAACTAACCTACCATTTCCTGGAATAACTTCCATTAGACTAAAAAATCATAAATATGAAACTATGAGGTGTTTCATCACCTAGGGGTGTTGCTTCTTTCCATCCACCTAGCTCTTGTTATCTTCCCTCGGGGAGACCTCCGAGTCTTCTTGATTTGGGTTGGCCCTGATTTGGGTTGGCGTGCCTTGTCCATCAGCTGGAATGATGTCCATGTGATGAACATAGTGTAGGTAAAGGTGAAACTGAGCCTCCAACCATTCCATATTGCATTTGTGTCCTTCTCTACCTATACTAAAAATTTGATAATAGTTTCCAGATTGTTGAGGTGACACAGGATCTCATCTAGGATTGTCATGTTTTCCATGTTATTCTCCTCTCTGGCCTCTTCCTTCTATAAATTCACTTTATCGATCAACATCTTGGTTATCCAAGTCATCTCTATGATTTTGTGGTAGAGGGTTTCCATGGGTCGCGTGGCCCCCAAATCAGTTACCTAGTCGGCTTCCTGCACCATGTCTTCCCACTCTTTAGCTTTACACTTGTCCTTTAATTCCTTTTCCCATTGGGTGATGGTCGCCTTCCTCTTCGACACAACCATATTATGGAAGGTTCCCTTCACATCCTTCACTACCTTCTCCATTCTTGTTATCCATCATGAACTGTCTGAGACTTCCTTTCCAAGGTGGTTCCTCTTTCTATGCGTATGCTTCAGTCGCACCATCCTGCTTTACCTGTCGTAGCACCTACTTTGGATACTTGGCATGTACCTCACTTCATAGGTATCCTTACTTTTCCTACCCTTGAAACTATAATAACCCTTACTATTGCGCTCCTTTTGTTTGTGTCTATTCCTATTGTCCCTCTTCTTATTAGATTTCCCCCATTGTGAGCCTGTACTTCCAGCCATGGTTTTCCTGAGGTGGTGAGTGCTTCCATCATTTTTTGTTTTTAAGGCTCATTTGATCATGATGGTTCGACCTTTATCCTTGTGCGTTCTATTTCCCTTTATTTCTTTTGATCCAACTGTTCTTCTCCTCGTACCAATACTGAGGGATGGTGGATCATTCCTAGTTATTACCAACCCCTCATGCCATAAGTCATTCATTTCATTCGACTTGTTGCATGTTCATTCACCCGTACTTTCCCCTTAACTCTTACTAAAATATCGACCTTTCTTCCGGTCACCTACCTACTGCTTATTGTGATCTTGCATGACAATTGGTTGCTAAGTGTTAGGAAGTCATATTTTGCCTGGGTCCCACATAGCTTTCGATAGGCCTTGCGTTGTCCTCCTCGATGTGACTTCCATGCCTAATATTTCATCATGATATTTTGTCGCTAGATGGCTGCATTATGTCCTAATTTTCCTGGTTGGAATGCCCATCTAGGCATGGTCTAGTTCTCAGCCTTCCTTTCTAACCCCCTCGTTGGCGAGTCTGTACGCAATAGCATTCATTGACCTACACACCCACCTCAAATCCATTGTTTTCAATGTTCACGGATGCTCATGGATTTTATGCAAGAAGTGTGCAAGGAGCCAGTGTCTCTAAACCTTTCCCACTCTAGTGCCATTTTGGAGTTTTTTCACAGTGTTGATAACCAGGTTGGAGTCACCTTCCACGATGATGTTTTCCATCCTTTCTTGACTTAGGATTTCAAGGCCAATCTCCAAGGCTCCAAATTCTGGTGTGTTGTTAGTTGAGTTTCCCATGCTCTCATCATACATTTGGATGATATTTCCATCATTGTATCTAATCACTCCACCTTCCCCTACCACTCCCATATTTCTTTTTTCGCTCCATCAAAATTCAGTTTTAGGAACCCTGGCGAAGGGGGTGTCTAGTTGTGGGCTTCTATATGTAGTTGTGTAACATGCCCCATAGGTATGTTGTTGCTCCATTCTTTTAGATGGAAAAATTTGAGGATGTGGGAGTCTTGTTCTATAAGTTGAAATTTATCCTTATTGCAGTTGCGGCTCTAAAATGTTTCTCTTATTTTAGAGACTATTGCATCCTTTAGAATTTTTTTGGTAGGCTATCATTCCTGAAGATGTGTCGGTTCCTTTCTTTCCATATTTCCGAGATGATCATCCCCGAAATTATATTCCAACAAAGGTTCACCATTTATTTTCACTGTAACTTTCATTCAAGTTTTTGATGGTTGCATTAATGTTCCCCGGACCGTATTGGATTGGCGATAGATGCATGTCGCCCAATACCAAATTTCAGTTGTGTAACTGCATTCATCGAGGAGGTGATCAATTGTTTCCTCTTGGACCTGGCAGAGATGGAAACGATAGGGGCCTATGAAAACCCTTTTCATGAGGTTCTCTCGGGTTATAATTTGGTTGTGTAGTACTACCCATTTGAACATTTTGATTCTTGGCCATTGGGGACTTTTCCAGATATTTCCCATTGTTGCTCTTGGTTTTATTGGTCATGGATTGCGATGTAATATTGTTCTTCTTTTAAGTTGAATTCATCCCAAATTTTCCTTCCCCACCTCAATTTATCATCTTCCTCCGAGACCCCAATTTTCCTTTTCCCCAATTCCTCCTCCACCTCTTTCATTATTGTTTCGATCTGGTCTCTATTTTTTGGATGAAGCTTCTCCCAGATCCTCCATCTGGCACTGCCATCCCTTGGCTTCCAATATTGATGGTTTTTATATTTTCCTTTCCCAATCATTTCCTATTGGAGCTCCTCCCTGTCCTGAGTTTCCATTATGGGTTCTTGTTACCATGCATCCTCCCAGAACCTTGTTGTTCTACCATTTTTGACTTCTCAAAACCTATGATTATGGGTCCAGTTCTTATTTTTCCATGCAAGATTCCATATGGCTAATCCATCCCTTGTTCCCATGAACCAAATTCGCTCCCGATCGTTGATGTCCAGGTCATACTTGGCCTTCCAGAGGTTCACCTATTTCACCAATTTCTCTTTTACCCATATCCACCAAAGCTTTTCCCCGTAGGCCTTGTTGGTTACCTGTGGGTCTTGCAACCCTAGGCCGCCTTTTCTTTTTGGTCTGCATACCTTGTCCCAAGCCAGCAGGGCCCATTTTTTTTTTCGGCACCTCCCCATACGAAATCTCTTTGGATGGATCTTATCTTTTGTAGTATTCCTTTGAGGATTGGAAATATTGACAGCAAAAACACCGAAATTGTTTGTAGAATTGTTTTGGTGAGGATAATACTTATGGCCAAGTTCAGAGCTCTATATGTCCAATTTTTTACCATCTCATGCAGTTTGTTGATAACAGCTTCCCACGTATCATTTTTTCAAGCTCTATACATCAAGGGGATTCCCAAGTATTTCGTTCGGAGTGTTTTATGTTCAAACCTCAAAATGTTGGCCAAGTTTCTTTGTATTACTAGATTAGTGTTGAAAGAATATATCATGGACTTGGAGTGATCTATTTCCACCCCTGAGTCATGGAGTCGTGTAATATTTTTTATAACCCTTCGCTTCCTTTACCATGGGTGTGCCATGGATAAGGGTGTCATCAACAAACTGTTGGTGTGTGGAGGTTGGACAATTTTCAAACAGCTTGAGGCCTTTTATTTCATCAGTTGCAGTTGTTCTTTTTATGCTTTTTCTTACCCCTTCCAACATTAGTATGAATAGGAAAGGGGATAGTGGATCCCCTTGTCTGATGCCTCTAGATGTACAAAAAGGTTTGGTTGGGGCTACATTTATTAACAATGAGAAACTTGTCGTTGAGACTATAGTGACGATCCAGTTAATCTAGTGTTGGTCGAAACAAAAATCTTCCAACATCTTGGCCATGTAGTGCCAACTTATTTTGTAATTGTCCTTCGCCGGGTCAAGTTGGATTATCATCCCCCCTCTCCTTTGGCTTTTCAGCATGTGAATTATCTCATGGGATTGGATGACATTGTCCAGTATTTCTCTTCCTTCCACATATCCCGCTCGTTCCTTTGAAATCAGTGTGGGAAGGAGTGGTTTCAATCTATTGGCTATGACTTTGGAAATTATATTCTAAACTACATTTCACAAATATATAGGCCTGTAGTGGTCTAGGATCCTGAATTCTTTTTCTTTTGGGGTTAGATTGATCATTGTGGAATTTAAATCTTTCAGGATGGAGGTTGATTGCCTGGAGTCCTCTGCCACCCCATAAATATCGTACTTAAACACCTCCTAGTAGTCTTTGAATAATTCCATTGTGAATCCATATGGACCTCGGGCCTTACCATTGGGCATCTCCTAGACCACTTGGTTGATTTCTTCCATTGCGATGGGTTTGCTTAGGTTGACATTTTGATCCTCTATGACTAATTTGTGGATGTGATGAGTTATCCTTTGTATGGTCGTGGATCTGTCTTGGTTGGGATCTTTAGCTATCCCCTGGAAGTGATTGACTAGTGTATTTTCAATGTCCTAGTGGGATTCTCTTTCGATCCCTTACCGATCCCTAATAATCAAGAATTCGTTATGAGATGTTCTTGGAATAGTTGTTCTATGAAAAAATTGGTGTTCCTCTCCCCTTCCTTTAGCCACCTTATTCTAGAATTTTATTGCCACATAGTTTCTTCCTACTTGCATCTTGCTTCCCAATCCTGGGTCACTTGGATCTCTTTTTTTTTCGATCCTCTATGTATCCCTATTCAATGAAAAGTTCCTGGAGCTTCCTCATCCTGTCCTTGATAAAATAATTCCCCTGGTTTATGTTTCCAAAGACTTCTTTGTTCCACTCCTTAAGTTTTTTGTTTATGTACATGAGTTTCTTGTATAGTTTGAACATTCTTGTCCCATGGTCTGGTAGTTCCTCCTACCACCATTGGTTGGTGTTCTCCTGAAGGTGGGATGGTTGATCCAAAATTTCTCAAATCTAAAACATATGTTCTTTGTTGTGGTTTGAATATTCGCTTCTAATTCAACCAACCAGTTGTCTGATCCCCCCCGAGGGAAGATGCTACAATCCAAAGCTATTCCTTGCAACATGATGGATTCTGACACCAGGAATATGTCTATCCTTGTAGCTATTTGGTGGTGAGAAAGTTGTTTGTTGTTCCAGGAGAACTATCCATTGTTGGTTGTGATGTCCATAAGCGCCATTGTTTCTATGAAAGCTAAGAATTCTTCTTCATCTCTGTCCAATCTCCTCGTGCCCCCTTTTTTCTCCTCAATAGTAGTGATGATGTTGGAGTCCCCATCTAGGATCCATTGGAGGTTTTTTGTTCAATCTTTTGTATTCTATAGTTCTAATAGCATTCTCCTTTTATCCTCCATCACTTGGGGGACATACACATTCGTGCATATAATTTCCATTATGTTCCCTATAATTTTCATGTTAACAGAAAGAGTATGTCTTGTGGCTTCTGTTGCAAGTAGGTTCACCGATTGTGGGTTCCACAAGGTGAGAATACCTCTCGCCATATGTTTTCTTTCGATAGCCAACATATTGTACTTACTCCATTATTTTTTACTTATTATTTACATTCTGTCGAGTGTGCATTTTGTCTCTTGAATGAAATAGATGTCAAGTTTATCCTTCCTCGGTATACTTTTAAGGATTCATTGCTTTCTTGGGTTGTTTAGGCCTATTATATTCCAAGTAATAATATTCATTTAAACATGTGGGGGGGAGTTGCAGAAGATATTTTTAATCTTACTTGAATTCATCAATAGGGCTCCTAGTTCTTGTAGGGCTAGATTGTTTGATTTCCTTCCTTTCTTCTTCCTTGCCTACATAGGTGAGTGTTGTTTCTATCCATCGCCTATTTTGATTCCCAAGTGTCCTATGTCTCCATGCATGTTCTTGGTACCTCTATATTTTTCTTCCTCCCTTAGGAGGAAGAGATATTGAATGTGATCTAGTTGCTCTGCTAGCACATTGTCAACTCCATGCCTTTTCCATTGCTCCAGTATGTTCAACAGGTTTATTATTTCCCTTTACAAAATGTCTTTGAGATATGGGTCTTTTGTTCCTACCTTTCTTGGTTTCATATCCACATCTCCATCTACCTCCTACATTGGGGTGTTTATAACTTCGTTTCCTCCTTCCATAGAACTTGCACTGCCTCCCTGTTCTCCCTTGCTTCTTGGATTTTCTCTGTTCTCATGGGTTTCTTGTTCACTTGTTTCCCTAGATTTCATTTTTTCCTTTCCTCCCTCTTCCCCTTGGTTGGGCCTACCTCTTTCTTATGTTCTCATCCTTTCTTCTGAGTTGCTTCCTATTGGGGCCTTGACTTGTCTTTTTTTCCTCTGTTTTTGTGATTTGGCTTCACAAAACTCTCCTCATCTTGTTGTAGTTTGGTGTCTTTTGGTTCTTTTTTTTAATTGAGAGGAAATTATCTTATTATGTGTCCATGTTCATGAAATATTTTTCATCGAAATGGGATATTCTCGTAGTCTATACCTTTTATCCATTCCTCATCCGTAAAATCCAGGCTTATGGCTTCCAAGAGTGCCCTCGAGACATCCATCTCTATGAAAATACTTGCATAGAATGTGTATATTCATTTTAATGTTGCTTCCAATTTCTTGAAATATTTTACAATATTGTTCCCTATTGCTTCGAAGGTGGACGAAAGCCAGTAATCTAGCGGTAAGGAGTAAAACCTTAGCCAGACTGGGGAATTTTTGAAGGTTTCTTTCTCTGGGGAGAATTTTTCCTTCCATGGATGCATGTACATCCCCACTGAAGCATGGAAATATGCCCCCCCATAAAAGAAATTATCCCTATCCTCTAGGTTCATAAATATTGTTGTGAAGAATCCTTTCGATCCCAGGTGTAGTCAACTTCTCCACTCAGCTTCCATTGGTATTTTATCCAGCTGCGCAACGTTCTTCTATGGGCCACAGGCCCATGAAATTGTAGATAAGTGAATGCATCTTCATCTGATCCCATAAGAGTTACATCTATGGTTCTTCCAGTACAAATTTTGGGATAAATGTTGTTTTAGGTTTACACGGGTTGCACCCATCTATGCCACTGGGGTTTTTCATTTCTTGCGTACCGTTTTGGGCTTCTCTGGCCTCTTCCCCCACGTGATCAATTTTTTCTTGGTTTCCCTCTTGATTCTTTTTTGATCCTGGTCTCCAGGTGCCTGTTAGAGTTTCCTTGAAACTGACATCGCATGGGCCTTTCCCTCTATCTATCACTCCCTGTTTGTAGGAGGGGCCTCCACTCCCTCCCCCTTTGGTAACCATGTTTTTTGGTGCTGAAAATGCAACTATTAAACCCTAGATTGAAATTTTCTCCAGATCTATCTCGTTCAAGAAGTCAATTATTATTATTATTAGTTGCAACTAGCTTCTTATTTCAACCACTTTATTATTTAATTTATTTCTTGGTCAACCACTTTGACTATTCAATCTTCTCATCAAAAACTATTCAATCTTTGACTATTTATTTCAACCACTTTGACTTTGACTTTATCATAATTACCAAACTCGCAACTTTTTTTGGCAACTAATTTATTTTTAATTATTTTCTTAATGCAACAACTATACCCATGATTAACTCCTAGTTACCATCAATTTGACTAGTACACTTCTTCTAGGAGCTTCTAGAATTATTTATTTTTTTGACCTTCTATGGGATTCTAGATAACTCATGACTGTTCTCAAACTTCATATGACCATAACTCTCTAACCGTGAGGAGTTATGTGACATTTCACCTGTCACCGAAAATTGCATGACATATATTATCCATCTAGAATAGTCTTACCTATGAATTAACTAATCCTCATGCCTTCATACCTCAAACAGACTCGATTCCCTTACCCATGCCTTTGTGCTACCAGAATTCGCTATCAGAATTATGAAAGGGTTGACATTAATCACTAAGGGTTAAAATCAATCTACAATATCACTCTTCAAGGGTTGACATCAATGACAACAAACAGTCTAGACCAATTGTCCATTAACCTAAGCCAATTGTCTGACAACATGTTCATTGTCATATTTATTGTTTATTATAACAATGTTGTATTGTATTAATAAAATATTTTTATCTTAACCTTTGAATTATTAAGCATTAATTGATATATCACAAATTTGGTTGCGTACAATAGCAAAGATTTATTTTAAATTGTATTTTTTTAACAAAAAATGAAGATTTTAAAAAATATTCAAACCTCAAAATTTTTATTGTTTAAGAAAATCAAAATTCAAATAAATATATACTTACTTCAATACAATTTCTAATGACAATTCCATCAAAATAACTTCATGAAACATATACAGTACTTGTGGTGTACTTGGCATTACCAACTTTGATGGAATTCCCCACTTTAACTAGTGCAACTATCATGGCCTTCACCTATTCCACTCCATCCTTCAATTTTATAACCATATAAGCTTATATTAATAATTATTTTTTTGTTCTCCTTGAAATAAGTGTTAATATAAGAAGGACATGGAAATTCTAAAAGAGACTTTTCCTAGAGCCTTGATAGAATTAAGGAAATTTTAATGATCAATACTTATCTAAAAGTATAGAAAACTTTGTCAAGTTTACTAATTCTTACAATAATTATTATAAAATGTTGGGTGATATTATTTTTTAATAAAAGTTTCATAAAGTATGTATTAGAGTAAAAAATTGTGAAACCATTTCATCAAATGTGTCTAGATCAAAATGTGTTATTATTATCTATATTTATTATTTTAAATTTAATTGGATAAATTTCATATATTATAATAGTTGGATAATATAAATTAATAAAATCTTTGGCAAAATTAAATGTTAATAAAATGTAATCATTGTTATTTTAGTAGACAAATATATTATAAATTTGTCTTGTAATCATTGAATAATAATAAAAATTAAAATAACATTGTTATTACATCATGAACATCATTATTATTGAATAAATATGTTAGAATGTTATTATTATAATATATGAAACAAACATAATTATTCAAATCACAATCATTTCACTAATCATGAATATTTAAGTATTTTTGTTTCTAAACATTTTTAGTCAACATATTATATCTTGTTGGACAACAAACAATTCACCTTAAACAACAATTAAACGTTAAAGGGCATTGATGGTTATAACATTTTACAATCACAAAATGAATTAAATGTTTTCATAAATGTAAAGCTAAACAATATATGGAAACTATAAATTTAAATGAGTTATACATATAAAATTTCACTTAAAAATAGAGAAATCATTAACAATGTTCATTATTAGCATTCTCATATTACATTTTATAAATAAAAAAACAACAACCAATTTTTTTTTATGAAATACATAATATACATTATATAGATACATATGAATATACATGTCAAAATACATCTCAACAAAATCTTCAATAAACATGTCATATATAGATCTCCAATCAAATATAAATCAACCAGTATAAATGTCAATTAGTATCACTAATAGCTAGGTGAACCAATAGAGCTAGATACATTAGTGTGTTTTCTACCATAGGTAGATCCTCTATCAAGAATATCTATCTCATAAACAAATGTTGGAAAAAGTGCACTATCAAGTGTCTGTATATCATTATCTTGAAGATGTGCATGAACACTACTAGATGTGATCATAATGTCCAGAGAGTAAAAGTATTATGATAGATGTGGAGGAAGAGGAGGAGGAGGGGGGTCGGTGGATGATGACACATGTGGACGAAGAGGAGGAGGGGCGATATTGGTGGATGATGACATATGTGAAGAAAGAGTATGAGGGGAGATATTGGTGGATTATGAAACATGTGGAATAGGAGAAATACAATAATCATTGGACAATGACACAAGAGGAGGAGGAGGGCAAGGAGGAGGATAGGAAATGGATACAGATTCATACACATGTAGAGGGGAAACAAGAGAAGGAGGAGGAGGAGGAGGAGGAGGAGGAGGATCAGATGTGGATGCAGGTTTAGACACATGTGGAGGGAAAGCAAGAGGATCGATATATGTTGCAACTGACCCATGTGGATGAGAATAACCAGGAGAAGGAGGAGGACCATGTGGTGGAGTAGAGGATGTGGATGTCTCTACATATGCACTATATGTAGTGGGGTCATGAGCACCACTGAATAAAATCATGAATGTGGGTGTATATTTTCCTTGATTTTTGAAAAAATAAATATATTTTCATAAGTTTTTCAACTTCCGATAAATAAAATAAAAACAATTATTTATAATTTCACTTTATAGTAAAAATAAAACTTGTCATTAATTTCGTTATCTTTCTAATGACTATTTTTTGAAAAAACATATATTGACATTTGATATGTCAATTTAGCGATTCTTTGACAGTATGTTCCTTAAAAATTAATGCATTGATAATGAGTTATGTTTATCGACTTCAATTTACTCACTATTAAACTTTTTTTTACGAAAAATGAAATATGCTTCAACAATACAAACAGACTCTATTAAAGTGTGACTATAGTTTTGAAGACAACACATGAATATTATAATTACTACAATTTTTTGAATCTAACATATCTGAAAAAGTTGCATATTTTAAACATGTTTAATTCAGCTACATGTATATTGCTTAATTTTTATTTACATGTAAAATATAAAAATACCCTTGAGGAGGACACTGAGAGGTTCGATAATATAAATTAACCATAATTTTTAATTCTGTATTATTTCCGATATTGATTTTTTCATTTCACTGAACCATTGTGTCATCTAAAAATAATATTTAGACATGTTTTTATAAAATGAATTAAATTTATAAAAAACAAATAAATTGAATACAAATTGTATCAAATGAAAGTAGATTCAATTATGCAAATGTTGGTACTAGTTTTGAAAACAAACTCAAATTATTTTAAGTGGTGTAGTCCTTCTGAAGTTTGAGTAAGTTGAAGTGAACACATACTTTTATGAAACGTGTCATAGCTACATGTTTTCGACCGAACTAATAGTTCGGT
>ML780937.1:743438-763847 GCA_009831015.1 Picea engelmannii
GCATACCATTAGATTGAACTTTCAAACAAAAAAAAAATTTGAACAAAAGATGTTTTGGCCAAAAAAATTCAATAGTTCGACCGAAAAAGGGTCATTAGAAATTTTTGCAACCTAATTCTCACAAAAGTGTTACCCACATTTGTGATTTTACCCCACCCCTCAATGTATCGATGAGGTTGATGACATGAAAAATATGATGCATCAACATCATCATCTCTTAAGGAAAATTCCTCCATGTAGTAAAGAGATCCTACAAGCGTAATATGTTTCTAGGGTTATAGGTACTACTTTGTGACTAGTCATGACACGACATAGCTCATCCACCACTACTAGTTGAACTCTCGTATCTATCATGTGTGCCATGTGCAGTCTATCTCCTAATAGAGACCCATCCTTTGCATCCACCATCACCTCATAATCATGTTGAGGAACCATCACCTCATGATCATGTTGAGGAGGCTCATCCCTAGCATATGTGCCAATATATCTAAAATAATAGAGAATAATAATAAGATAATTGGAATAAAATGTTACAATATATTACATGTGCATTAAATAATACATAAAATATGAAAATAGATTGATCAAAACATAAATATAATATTTTCTTTCTCATCGGGTGGCTTCCCTTCTCTAAATAGATTGTTTGGACACCCTCTCCAATATATTCCCATGTATAGGTACTCTACAATATTGAGGAAATTATCTTCCTCACTAGACAATAAATAAAATACCTTGTTTCCCACTGAAGTAATGGGAAACTTGTTTTGGCCCCTCTTGGGAATCAACTTCCCCCCATATGCATATGTGCATCAAACATAGCCCGAGAAGGAAAATGGGTTACATCTAGTCAAGTGGCATGAACCCTCTCAAAACATAGTATATACAACTCATACACAAATTGGAGGAATCTCGTCCTAGACAAAATAGAGCGACAATGATCTAATGCATGAAAAAACTATCTCAAAAAAAATCCTCCCACCTAATCAATCAAAGATTCTAAAATAAATTATCTACATGATACAACAAAGAGAAGCTAATGAGTTTCCTATCAGATGTATACTACGACAGTGATGAGATCATATAACACAAGAACATGACATCATGCTTTTGAAATTCACCTATTTGCGATTGACCATCATGAACCTAGAACTTTGAAGATGAAAGAATATATGGATTAGAATATCTCTACACATATGTCGGTTGGATCTCTCATGCAAAACTAGGCTATAGCGCAAAGAAATGGGACAAATACACCCCCATTCTAGACAATTCAGTAATGAAATAGACATCCTCCTTCATGGGATGATATCATAGGTCATGACCGAATCTGAAACTGTATCTCGCATGATGCTAGTGACAAATCAACTATTGTAACAATGAAGAGCTTCCCCCAGGGGATGTACCCTCTTAACAAAACTTCAAGAGGATAATATTCATTAAAATTTCATGTGTATGTTGTGAAAGAGGGTGATATTGCATCTTTCTATCCCTCTCCCTTGCCTCCCACTCAAACAAAAATGTGTAGGTATCGACCTATTGTTTCCTTGCCTCTTCCTCCTCTCGTCATTGTCATCTTTGATTCACATAAAGATATTGTTAGTAACATATATAAAGATAAAATAAATTTAAATTATAAAACAAAAACATAGATAAATGAGTTGTATTTTAAAAAATCATTTTTTTTTTTTTTTTGCAAAAAACACTTTTAAATCAATCAGTGCATCACCAACAGATCATACACCTCGCAGTTGGTGCATTGTTTCAAAACAATAGCATTGCTAACCAGTGAGTCCCATAGGATGATCTATGTTGAGTTAGTTCTTTTAACTTGGTAGGTTTAGTTATGTTTTTAGGAACCTAACCTCCCTAACCCCTCACATAGATAGAATAATATATTTTCCATGTAATAAAGGTCAACATTAGTTAATAATGCCTATTTAATTGTAATACCACAGTTTTGAGCCTCGTATTTAATAATGTATTTTGTTAATAAAATGTCAGAGTTCCAAAACAATTAAAAGAGGCTAGTGCGCCTAAGAAAAGTAATTTTTTTATCTTTATTAATAATATATACATCACTAGTTGTTAGATGGACTAGGCCAACAACTATATGGGTATATGATTCCATAAGACAGTGGGCTTCAGGGGATAATTATCTATTTTATATTTTAAATGCCCATAATTTTTTAATGGAGAGGAGTGGTTACATGAGATTCTTAGGGAAGGCCATGTCGTTCTTTATTTTCAAGTAAAGATATAAAACCATCTTGTGGGTTGTTTGTTGTTCTTATTATTCTTATTCCCTCATTCATTCACTCACTCACTCATTGTTCATTGTTTACACCTTTCACTCTATTCTCTCTCCACTCATTCTTTCACCCACTCATCTTTATTCATTTATGTTTTGGATTGGGAAAGGAAAATGAATTGTTGGAGAGCAGCCATGGTTTTGTTGGATGTAAATATTGTTGGTGTAATCCATCCATGAACTAGTTTCGACATGTCTGAGATGCTTTGTCTTGTGTTCAGTTTTAATAACAGCTACAAATCCTAAGAGTCCCAGCATGGAAATTCTAGACTAGATGCACTAGATCCCTAGAAGGAAATGGAAAGCCTAAGGGACTATGTGGCAGATAAGGGCGTCCATTTTTACGGGTTGTACAGGTTGGGTAGAAGAGTGATGGTATATTTTGGATTGTTGTGGGTGTTGAAAATCCTTTGATAGCTTGAGTTTTGACTAGTTTGGGAAGTCGAGTGAAACTATAGAACTATCCTTGTGGATTCATAGACCTAGATCAAGGGTGACATTGTTGTTGATACTTAGAACAACAATGTATAGGATTGGGTGGAACATCCTTGATCTGCAGTGAGTTGGTGATTCATTTCATGAAAGATAAGTGCTCTCTATCATGGTAATATTTACTTGTGTATTTATTCCACTGTGTATTTATTTATATATGAAATTTGTATCTATAATATTAATTCTTTATATTTATTGTTGTGCGTGGAATATGTCTCATTTCCTTATGTTGTAGCATTAATATTTAACTTTTCATGTGAATATTTCATGCCTCTTCAGTAATTATAAATTTATTCGAATTTAACATAAGTTCACAAGTGAGCTTCTGGTAGCGTGCCCATCCTGTGGGTGGTTTGGTATGTTGTCGTGGTAGTAGTGTAGCCCATCCCGGGGGTAGTAGGATATGTTACAGATTGGTATCAGAGCTTCAAGTTGAAACACCAGACTGGTATGGCCAAAACTATTGAACAAGTTATTATGGCTAAGAAAGAGTATGTCCTCGATATCTTAAAGTTGAGGAGTTATAGTGTTGTAGAGATCATGTAAAATTTTGAGAATCATGTATCCAGAGAACCTTTGTAAAGTATCATGAAATTGAGACCATTCCCATTTGAATTGGAGAGTGATCACAACCATTAAATCAATGATATCTCATTCATTAGATAAGGAGTGAGGTCAAAAAGGACCATCAGATAGAGGTGAAACCAGGGATTGGGTGGGATTAAGTCCCAACCATCAAATCAAACTACTTGATCGTCAATCATCAATCAAAGACAAATAGGATATAAAGACTCTGGAACTTTGTCTCTTCGACGATTATCAGATACAAGGTAGAAGCATGAAAATTCTAAAGTTAGGATGTCTCGCCAGTCATCTGATCTGATAGGAGGCTCAGGTTAAATCTCAGTCATCGTTCAGGGTCATCTAGCATTGACCACTTAGGGAAGTGTAACTCCAAGAAAATTTAACCCTTTTATAAATGTTATAACCTGGAGTCCTGAAGCGTCAAAGTCTCGAAGTTGCATCGATCATTTGATCAAGGGAAGGACTTCAAAGGTAAGGTTGACTGTCATATCTAGCAATGGTGGAAGGATAGTGAAGTTTCATAACTTCACCACTCTGGCGATTACTAGAGAATGGGAAAATCCTCGACATGTAGAAATCATGTAAGACATCAGATCTAGAGTAGAGGGTGTGGATATTCCACTTGATGGATGACACATCATAAGCCACATGGAAGGGGTTCCATGTGGGGTCATGTGTCACCCATATTTGGTACATTTTGGGCCCCAACCTGTTCATTTTTTTAGTGACATGTGGCACGCATGTCATAGGTACATGTCACCATAGGTGACATCATCATTTCATGTCATCTCCAGGAGTATGGCCCCCAGGGGGTCCAACATATCTACCAACAAAAGTGTCGATGCCCATGAGTAATGAATTCAAGCAAACCATCAATTTAAGATTCCTTTAGGACCTTTATCAATCATTAGATCAAGCAATGGAAGGATAGGGTACGTACTTCGATGGGTATCACTCTGGGGAAGTTGAAAAACTTGAGTGTTTTAATGTCCCAGAGCCCCAGAGTAGTGAATTCACACAGCCCATTGATCTAAGATGGTTCAAGAGTTCTCATGATCATCTGATAAAACAATGGAAGGATAGGGTAAGATATTTGGTGATTATCACTCCAAGGGAGTTGAGAGACTTGGAATTTGTAATGTTCCGGAGTCACAGTGCTTCAAAGTCATGAATTGATTATTTCCATCCATCTCAATGTCCGATAAAGTTGCAACCTTTGATCTCATTGAAGGCTCCATATGGGACGGGACCATCCATTCCATGGGTGATTAAAGATTGATTGTATGATATTCTATAAGAGTTATTGGAAGGTTTTCAGTGAATTTTAACTATGGGAGAACTTGAAGTATTGAAAAGGGAGATTAACGGAAGGTTGAATTTTGGAGGACATGGTCGCTAGCCACCCCCAGGCTGGGCTACGCCACTTCAAGCCCTCTTCTGGACTTCTTTAAAATTCTATTATAACTCATCATTAATAAAGAAGAATGCAATATTCACATGAATAGATCAAGATTCAAGTTATGACATAAATAAATAAGCATATGTCACACACAACAATAACCAACAAGCATGCATATTATTAGGCCGATAGGCATCCCCCCTATTGGAATTGATGGGTTAATGAATCTTTTAATCAGAAATTCCAATCTTATGGTCTACAATGAAAGATGTTGTCATATTCTTCATCGTTCACTCAAATAAATGAATAGGATTTAATGTTCTTAACTTCCTTGCATTTATGAATGCATCAGTTTCCTTGTTTACTTTTTCACATTTACTTAATTTGATTAAAAAATTACTACCCTACCCATTGATTGCCACGTTTAATAATTAATTTGTATAATCAACTTCATTGCCACGTTCCAGTAATTAACAGGGACCAAACGAATATGGATGTGAAGGGTTTCAATGGTTGGCATTACTATGGTGCTCCGCCATTCCAATTCTTCGCATTACTATGATTGCAATGATTTAATTAAATTTTTAATTACGACCACCTAAATGCCACGTTTCAGTGAACAACAACCATTACTTGGCTTAGATATGAATGTGAAGAGTGTCTACGGTTTCAGTTTACTCAACAACCATTACTTGGCTTAAATATGAATGTGAAGCATGTAGACCGTTTCAATTTACTCCTCATGCCTTGTTGTGCAGAAACTCTAATATTTGGACAAATGTTTCACTTGGATTAAACATGAATGTGAAGCATTTCTACCATTTCAATTAAGAGTCTGCATTTTGATTAACAGGTAGGTTAATTGAAACCTCATTTGATTTCCGTTTACATGTCATTATTTTGGCGTTTCCATTGCCCTCATTCTATTGATCTTTCATCCTAAATGAATCGAGGGCATTTCCATTGCTTTCATGTTGCTATCCTTCAAAGAAATAATCAAATGTTCCTTGCAAGTTCAGATATGATATGCATGCCTCCAAGGAGGAAAAGGTCAGCTACTATATGTTATTAGTTTCTATATCTTATTTTATGCTTCTTGAATGATACAATAACTAAAACATTATTATTTTTCGCGGCCTCATAGGTGATTCGGATTGCTCTGAACACAACTCGGATTACTGTCTACAACCTGTGGATGAATTTCTCTGAACACAACTTGGATTAGTGTCTACAACCCGTGGATAAAATTCTTGCGAAGCTCAAAACTAAGCAGAAAGCTACCAAAAAAAGCCAGAGGGAAATGGCCTGTGTCTTTTCACTTTTCAGATATTTTAATAACTAGAAGTAGAGCAGAAAATTGTGACGGACTCTATATGAATTGCAACAATACCCCACTTTTATTTCTCTCATCTAATCTGAATTCAAATACCAGAGACAAATTTTCTCGATGCGATTGGATCAACTATCCACCGGCATGCCAAGCTTGATCCATCCTACCTGCTTTTCATTATTTTTTTAATTATTTGTTATTCCTTTTCTGTTTTAAAGTTAGTTATTTTAATGCTTTCTAAAGCTAAGGTTAGCGTTGTTCATATTAGGGTTACGGTTTTATGGTTATGGTTAGGAAATATATGTGAATCTGTTTTATTCGGTTGAATTGGTTTGAAATAAAAATCACAAGGATATGATTGAGTGATGTGTCCTTTGGGACTTGAGTGAGTTTGAATAAGTTAGGGTTATGTCTACTATGCACATTAAGTAAATTCAGTCTTATATTTGTGTGTATATAATGTAACAGTTTTATCCATGATATATGATAGAAATTAGTGTGCTTGTAAAGCAACATTCAAGTAAATTCAGTTTAGTTTTTGTTTGCTTGTAATGCCACAATTTTATCAATTATCAATGATATATGGTAGAAATTTGCATGCATGTGACAAGGTAGTCTTATAAATGATATATGGTTTATATGGTTGAAATGAGCAGCGTTATAAACGAATCAGGGACTTTTTTCTTTGCAACTGAAACTCTTATGCATGTGATTCCAAAATCGCTTCTTTATGCATGTGACTAGAAAATTGTATAAATGACATATGATTAAAATAAGCAGTGTTATAAATTTTTTTTTTTTTTGCAACTTGAATATTTTCTTTGCACTACTACTGACTTAGGGATGCTAATAAATGTATTAAACTTCTATTAAAAGCTTGTAAATGATTAATAAATGTACTAGACTTGTATCTTGCCATACCATAAAGAATTAAGAGATGTGAACAATTGATTACTTAAACAAAGAGATGTGAAAAATTTATTACTTAAACAAATAATTAAAATGTAATGCAACAGATGAATCAAACAACATTTAGAAATTCAGTCATAAAACTAGACTTGTATCTTGCCACCATAAACAATTAAGAGATGTGAACAATTGATTACTTAAACAAAGAACAAAGAGATGTGAACAATTGATTACTTAAACAAATAATTAAAATGCAATGCAACAGATGAATCAAACAACATTTAGAAATTCAGTCATAAAACTAGACTTGTATCTTGCAGTGTGTAAAGAATTAAGAGATGTGAAAAATTGATTACTTAAACAAATATTTAAAAATCTTAAAATTAAAATTAAAATTTATATATATATATATATATATATATATATATATATATTTGTAATAATAGTGTTTGTAAAATAAAATATATAAATAATAATTTTCACACTATTATAAATATAAATACAAATATACAAACTGAGGATTCCATTAAACATTAAATTAAGTATAAATACATTAAAATTTAGAGAAAAGTTATCGTGAAGCAACCACGATTCTTCATAATCAATTGAGAACAACCTAAATATCTTCCAACAACAACTAAAGTACACTATATGATTAAAGTCAAACTAAAGAAACAACCGCATATTCTGAGTGTTCATCAGCGTAACTATATTTACACTAATTCACAAATTACTTGTACAATCACAAAGATTTTAGGTCCCTGTTTCTCTTGGTGAGATAGTTAGAATTGACGATAAGCTATTGTTTTAACTTATCACAGGGTTCTTCAATCTTGTTATGGACACGGGGCCAACTTCCCTAAAATTATTGTCGAACACTTGAATGTCTGTACCAAGCCACTTACCCCTTTACTAATTAAGTTTTTCCTCTCACATTTGATGGTATCCGGTATCAAAAATATTTACTAGGGTTAGGGTTAGGGTGAAATTAGGGTTAAGGTTATTGCTATTAGAATTAGAATTATATTAAAATTATGACTATATTAAAGTGAAATTTATTAGGGTTAGGGTGAAATTAAGTTTAGGGTTATTGCTATTAGAATTATGATTATATTAAAATTATGACTATATTAAAGTGAAATTTATTTTTATTAATCTTTATTTTTTAAGAATAAAAAAATAATTTTAATAATAAGAATATAATAATAATAATTTAATAATTATAATTTAATTTAATATATTTTTATTATTGTATTAATACTTTATTAATGTTTTAATCTATTTATATTTTAATAATTAATAATGTATTTATTAATGTTTTTAATATATTATTATTGTAATAATGTATTAATTTAAAATTTTACATATAAATATTAGTTTTCACGATATTATAAATATAAATATAAGTGGAGGATGGGTTAGACACTGATCTACGTATAAATGCATTAACATTTAGGGGAAAGTTATCATTCTTGTTATACATTTCAATTATTGTTAATGGTTATTAGGGTTAGAGTGAGATAAGAGTTAAGGTTATTCCTATTAGATTTATGGTTATGGTTATATAAAAGTTAAGTTTATTAGTATTAAATATTATTTTATAATAAAAAGAAAATAAAACAAATAATGTTTGTTGGAACATAGTAATGTTGCAATGTGATGAACATTGTATTGTCACAATCTGGAAAACATGGAAATGTCACAATGTATCAAACATAGTCGTTAAAATAAATTAAATATTATTTTATAATAAGAAGAAAATAAAAATAAAAGGATAATTTAAATAATATTAATTTAATAATAACAATTTTAATTTTAATTTAATTTAATGTATTATTTATTAGTGTCTTAATAATTTATTAATGTTTTAATGTATTCATACTTTAGAAATGTATTTATTAATGCATTTAATGTATATAAATCTAATAATGTAATATTAATGTACTAATTTATTAGTGTAGTAATACATTGGCAATGTATTAATTTATTAATAATTTAGTAATACATCAAGTAGAATCACTATAAGTCAAGTAGATTTATTATCAATGTCTTTAAAACAAGTGTAATTCATCATCTACGAAGTTCAAGATGATTTTCTATCAACGTTTCTAGAACAAGTAAAGATCATCATATGTAAGGTTAAAGATGATTTGTTATCAATTTCCTTAAAACATGTATGATCTTAAGTCGTCTTCCATGCAATACATCACATCAGTTCAAAGTTCCTATCTTTGTGACAAAGTAAACAAACCCTTAGTTTTTTTTTTAACTTGGTGAAAAAATCATTTTTGTAATGTCTCAAACATAAATCAACTTTTTCATGTGATGAACATAACCCGACATTGCAATCTGATGAACCATATCGAGCTTTATAAAGGTCATCCTTTGAAATTTCCACATTTTTTCCGCTCAGAATTTTGATTACATTTGATTACAATGGATGGAGTTCAAAATCAGAGTTTTCCCTTAGAATTTTTATTGCATTTGATGTATAATCATTTGGATATATTTTGAAGCCCTAATGATGATATTCTACATAGATAATTAGATAAATTCATTCTTACTACGTTTTTTTTTATATAAAATTCACAGTTATAATTAAATTGGGTATTTTTCCAATCGTAATATGACAAACATTTCCTCACGTTGAAATGTGATAGACATATCCTGATGTCACAATGTGACAAACATTTGCAAATATCGCATATGTCTAACATAGTAACGTTGCAATCGATCAGACATGGTAAATTTTCTATGTTGCAAACATATATGGTTATCGCAATGTAACGAACATATATGAAAGTCACAATCTCACAAAAATTTCCAAACGTCACAATGTGTCGATCATAGTGATGTTGCAATCTACCAAACACGGTAACATCGCAATGTGACGAACATATAGGGACATTTAAATCTCATGAACATTTACGGTCGTAATTTGATGAACATAGAATTTTTATAACAATTTGACAAACATAAATGAACATCACAATGTAACAAACAGAGGTATATCATCGCAATGTGATGAATATATCTTCGCGTTGCAATGTGGTGCACATGTCATGACATCACATTATGATAGGCATTTCTAAATTTTTCAATGGGACGAACACAACACATCGTCGCAATGTGATGTATGCAACCCAGTGTGCCAATGTGAAAAACATAAAACAATATTGAAATGAGAGAAACATTTCCCGACATCGCAATGTCACGAACATTAAACCACTTTTGAACTGTGACAAACCTATTCCAACAACATAATCTGAGAAACAAAAACCCTTCGTAATAATGTGAGAAAAAAACATTTCCTAACGTTGCAATGTGACAAAGTTTTCCTAACGTCGCAATGTGACAAACATTTCCTAACGTCGCTTTGTGACAAACATTTCCCGACGTCGCATTGTGACAAACATTTCCTAACATCGCATTGTGACAAACATTTCCTAGCATCGCATTGTGACAAACATTTCCTAACCTCGTATTGTGACAAACATTTGCTAACATCGCAAAGTGACAAACATTTCCTAACGTCCCAATGTATCAAACATAGTAATGTTGCAGTCTATCAAGCATAGTAATGTCACAATAAAGGACGAACATAGAACATTGCAATGTGATGAACATATTAACGTCACAATCTCACAAACATAGTAATGTTGAAATCTACCAAACATACTAATGTCACAATTTGATGAACATAGGCATGTCATTGTAATGAGATGAACATCAACAATCGTCACAATATTTCACACATCGCCTTATCATCACAATATTGCAAACATTTCTTCACATTTTAATGTGACACACATATGTCGACGTCAGAATGCGAGAAACATTTCCAAACGTCGCAATATATTGAACATAGTAATGTTGCGATCGACCAAACATAGTAACATCAGAATGTGAAAAACATATATGGTTGTCGTAATGTGACAAAAATATACGGAAGTCGAAATCTGATAAATATTTCCAAACCTTGCAATATGTCGATCATAGTAACGTTGCAATCTACCAAACATAATAACCTCGCAAGGTAACAAACCTATGCATACATTGCAATGTGACAGACATTCATGGACGTCCCAATCTAACGAACATAGCCTTGCTGTAGCAATGTGATGAACATGGGCCTATGATCCCAATGCAACGAATATATCTTCACGTTGCAATATGGTGCACATATCCTGATGTTGCATTGTGATAGGCATTTCCAACAGTTGCAATGGGATGAGCACAACCCACTATGCCAATGGGACAAACATACACTGATTTTGCAATAACACGAACATTTCTCGATGTCGCAATGTGACGAACTTAACCGACTTCCAATCTATGAAAAACCTATTCCAACACCATAATGTGAGAAAAAAACCCATCATCGTAATTTTATAAACATAACCTTACGATGTCATTTGACGAAGAAAATTTGATGTCGCAATGTGATGAACAAAACCCGATGTCGCAATGTGTCGAACAAAACATGATCAAAATTGCAATGCAGTAGTTCCATAGTAAACTATGGTTAAACATAATCAATATGGCCCACTATAATCATATCCACATGGTCAATGAAGTTTGGCCATGGCCATGGTCAACCATAATAAACTCAGACCAACCATAGCCAACCATGGTCATGGTCAACCACACTCAACCATGGTGAAGGACAACCACGATTAACCATAAGCAACATTTCCTTTCCAAATTCAACCAACATCTACCAAAGTTAACCATCGTTGTGGTCAACCATTATAAACCATCGTCATGATCAACCATAGTCAACCATAGTAATTGTCAATTAAGATATTAATGTATTACTACTTTAATAATATATTTATTAGGGTATTAATAGTTTTAAGATGCATTTATTAATGTATTATTATTGTTATAGTGTATTATTAGTGTATTAATAATTTAATATGTTACACTATACATTACATTAGCAACAACCACGTTAAGTAAAAAGTGGTTGTTGCTAATATCAACCACGTTATTAATTACATTATGTGACACTATACATTATGTTACACTATACATTTAATATTAGTGTATTAATTATTTAATTTATTAATATTAATATTTTAATGTATTAATGTCATTCATAGTCATGACCATAAGAAACCATGATCATGGTCAAACATATTCAACCACATTTATTTTCAATAGATATATTAATGTATTAATAATTTAATAATGTATTTATTAATATATTATTACTTTAATAATGTATTACTTTATTAGTATATTAATACTTTTAAAATGTATTAGCTAATAACTTATTAATGTATTGATTAATTAATAAATTACATTATTAATGCATTAATACTTTATTATGTTACATTATGCATAATGCATTAATACTTTAATTTATACATTATAATAATGTAATAATAATGTAATAATGTAGTGTTAATGTATTAATACTTTAATAAAAGATCAATGCATTGCTACTTTATTAACGTATTACTTTATTAATGTATTAATATATTAGCAATGTATTAATTAAAAATGTATTATTCTATAAATTAATTAATACATTAAATTATTAATGTATCAATCATTTAATATGGTACTTTATACACTAATTTAAATTAATAATTTAATTTATAAATAACATATATATCAATACATTATTAATGTATCATTAATGTTGAGTTATATTAATAATGTATTAATCATTTATTCAATGTATAATTAATGTATTAATACATTATTAATGTAATAATAGTTCAATATGTTACATAATAAATTAATGTATTAGTACATTAATTTATACATTATAATAATGTAATAATGTATTACTAAAGTTAATGTACTACTATTTTATTAATGTATTACTTTATTACTGTATTAATACTTTAATAATGTATTTATTAAAGCATTTAATGTATTATTTTATTACTATATTTTTACTTTAACAATGTATTAATTAATAATATAGCAATGTATTAATTAATTAATACATTGCATCATTAATTTATCAATTAATTAATTAATAAATTACATCATTAATTTATCAATAAATTAATATTTTACATTACACACTAATGTAAATGAATACTTTAATTTTTACAATTTTTTTTATTTTTTATAAAAGGTAGATCCTGTTGTATTAAAGCTTCGGAAAAAAGGAGTATACATGACACATAGTCGCCAGTTGTCGTTCCTGTGTAGGAAACCAGAACAACTGTCTATCCCACAGTAGTATGCAAAAAATACAGAGAGTGTAGCACCACCCTGTCCGTAGGAAGCCAGAGAGTGTATTCATGTTTAACAGTATTCTGGTAATGGAAATTCTAATGCTATCCAAGCTATCAACTAGAGGACTACAGTCCTGGTAAACTACGACAACAGACAAATTGAAAAACATGCAGACAGAAAGACCTATTAACCGGCGCTCCTGTTAGCATCCTTCGCTTCTTCCTCGCTGACTGGAATGGAAAATGGTTGTGCACAGGTTGGGCATTTCTTAGTTAGGAGTGTTGTTGGAGTATGACGTATAAAGCATGTCCAGGTGCTGGCTAACGAAGACCGCTCGAAATATCTGATCATCGACCAAGCTTCGTACTTCGAAAATGAGTTGCAGCTGCTCCGGGAGCAAGACAGGTGGCGAAGGCGGCATCGGAAGCTTGTCGTAATTTACCATACATCTTGCACCTTCTTCGCCTCCTGTATCCACCTGTGGCTCCTCCTCAATTATACATGGAGTTGCGCAGGGGTCTGAGGATTCTTTGGCGTGAGGTATTGCCGCTGAGTCGATGTAGCAAGTTGGGGGGTCCCAATTGTCGGGGACTGTAAACATTTTACTTTCTGAGAAATCCAGTGGGAGCTCAATGCTCAGGTCTTCTTCCACAATTGTTCCTGGAGGTGAGCTTGCTGCTATCATCGCCTGTCATCGCCTCTGCTTGACTAAATTCATCGTGCGTTTGAAATTTCGATGCCTCTTTCTTCTGGAGTCGGTTGTATACCAGCCAGCTCCCCTACGGGGCCTCCCTCTCACCCTCGACATGGCTAGAGCGGAGTTCAGTGCTGAGACGTCGAGAGCTTTGTTACAGCCCCGCTTATTGGGAAGCTTCCAAGGCACAATAGAACTCCCAAGAGGGCTGGTGGAGGGATAAAACACGATAATATCCATTAAAGCCATGAGCTTAATGCTCTGGCTGACCGGACTTAAGTCGCTCGTGCAGGGCCTCATCGAAGAGCATTGGCGGTCGGAACAAGTACGCCTCATAACTCACGGAGTGTGTGGTGAGGGCCGATATAAATGGCCTCGCCCACCTCCTCGCCACGTCCCTCGCTCTCGACTCGTGTCACCCCATCTGGGGTTTATACATTATTATTATATATTACATTAATGTAATATATTAATAGACCATTAATTTACATACATCATTATATTCATATAATACTTTAATTATGTTTACTTTAACAATGTATTAATTAATAATATATCAATGTATTAATTAATACATTACCTTACACACTAATGTAGATTCATACTTTAATTTATAAGATACATTTATATATTGCATTAAAGTAATACATTAATATATTAATATATTATATATTTACATACATCATTACATTAATATAATACATTAATTATGTATTAATACATTAATAGTCTTTAATATAATACATTAATTATACATTATTTAATGTATTAATACTACTATTAATACAATTTCTTAATAAATGTTTACATTATTAATGTACTACTTTAGCACTTTTAAATTTTTTTTATTACTTTATTAATACTTTATTATTAATATTATTTACTTTATTAATATACTTTGTCATTTACTTTTTTATTTACTAAATTAATTTTATGCATTATATTAATACATTATATTATACATTAATATATTGATATTTTTTTTATGCATTGTAAAAAGGTTTTAATTAATCAATACATTAATGTATTTTTACATTATTAATGTTTTCTTACTTTATTTTTATATTTTTACATTCTGAATGTATTATTTTAGGAATGTCTTTATTTTGTTATTATTTTCTTATTAATACATGTAATACTTTATTATTATTATTAACTTTATTAATATCTTTGTTATTTACTATTTTATTTTTGTTAAATTTTTTTATAATCGATAAATTAATTTTTGGATTATTAATATATTATTTTAATAATGTATTTATTTTGTTTTAACTTATTTTATTTATTCTATATTATTTTATATTTTATAAATAATTGTTATTTAATATTTATTTTATTATTGATAATCAATTATTTAATTATTATTTATTAATAAATATTAATTTCTAATTTCTAATTAATTATTTTTTATTAATTAAATACTAATTTGTTATTCTTTAATAATTATAAATAAATAACTATTAATTGATTATTATTAAATTCTTATCATTAATTGATTATTATTTAATTTTTTTTAATAATTTATTAATAAAATTATTATATATATTTATTATTATTATTTTTAATAAATTATTTAATTAATAATAATACTATCTAAAAAATTAATAAATTTATTTTAAATAATAATTTAGTAATTACTAAATAATATTTAATTATTACAATTAAAATGTATAAATGTGTTCATGGTTGTGGCCATGCATGTCGGTCGTCAACTAGCAACAACCACATTAAGTAAAAAGTGGTTGATATACGCCGATCGGCGCCATTAATTAAAAAAAGTGGAAAAGGGCGTCGATCGGCGTATATCAACCACTTTTTACTTAATGTGGTTGTTGCTAGTAGATACAAATTTCATTGATAAGTAAATACATAGCAGACTAAATACACAAGAAAATAAAACCATAACAGAGACCGCTTATATTTAATGCAACAAATCACCAACTAGATGTTGACCAAGGATGTTTCACCCAACTATAGACATTGTTGTTCCAAGTCTCAAAAACAGTGTCACCAGTGAGAGAGGTCTATGAATCCATTAAGACGGTTCCAAAGTGTCACTCGACTTCCAAAACCAGTCAACACTCAAGATCTCAATGGATTTTCAGCACCCACAACAATACAAAGTACAACAACTCTCTTCTACCCATCCTACACTTCCCAAGAGAATGGAACCCCTTCTCTGTCACGCAGTCCCTCAGGATATCCATCTCCTTCTAGGGATCCGGTGCAGCTAGTATAGAATCTTCATGATGGGACTCTCAAGACTCAAATCTATAATAAAAACTTAACACAAGCCAAAGCATATCAAACATGCATGAATTGATTCATGGCTAGAAAACAACAGTAGTCTCTATAGCCAACAAAACCATGGCTCCTCTCCAATAGTTTGTTTTCCTTTCCTAAGCCAAGACACAAATGAGTAAAGATGAGTGGGTGAAAGAATGAATGGAGTGAGAATATAATGAAAGCTTTGAACAATGAGAAATTGAGTGAGTGAGTGAATGTGTGAATAAGAAGAAAGCCCCACCCCAAACCAAAGATGGGTTTATGTATTGGAATTAACGAACCACCTGGCCTCCCCCACCAAGAAACTCATGTAACTATTATTCTCCATTAAAAAAAATGGGTAAATAAAGTATAAAATAAATACATAGCCCCTCAAGCCCCCTTTGTTGTGGAGTCATAGCCCCTATAACTCTTGTCATTTTCCGTCTAACAGCCAAATATGTATTTATTATTGTAACGACCTCCTCGTTACATCGACCCGACTCTAGTAACTAGTGCAATTTTTTTTTGTGTGTGTGTGTTTAAAAAGTGTGTGCGCGCGTGTACAAGGAAACAATCAACACATTTGACTATACGTCCCTACCCGACAACGAATAAGACGCAACCATGAAGAACATAACAAGACGACAGGGACGCGCGACAAGCAACTGCAACATGAAACCGAACGAACACAGAGGGAAGAATCCATGGTAGTATGTTTTACTATTTCTGCACAGGAAAGCAGGGCGTTTAATCTTAATTCTCTGCTCAGGAGAGAGAGAAGGTCAGATAGGCTCTTGGCTGAATGCTCAGGCAAAAACTAGTAATCCCCGTCAGGTGTGTCGCGAGAGTGGAAACCCTGCCTCTAAAGGGCCCGAGACTCTTGATACGGCACTGGATTCTGTACACGAGAATACTCACACATACAGACTATGTACTAAGGCTACAAGGAGGTGTCTACATCCCACCCGACACAAGCAGACCCAACAACAAAACTGATTCTAACCCAGTACAATAATAAATACGGAAAACCCACGACCACTATGGAAAGCACAACACCGAAAGGGCTCCGTCAACGACCAACCATCAAGGAACAAGGCATTAACCCTGACACAACTAGCATTATTTACCAGTCCGTTACTACTTGTACTTTTATCAATTCACAAGTCGCCAAGTCTACTCTAAAATAATGGAAAAACTACTAATTTGCAATTTCTCAATACCAATTCATAATGACAGATTGTACTTAGATTATAGACCTTTCATTCGAAATATCAAGTTCCCTACTTCTTGTAGGTCACCAAAAAATAAATTACTATAACCCAACAACATTTAATTTTATATTACAATAGCATGGCAATAGAGTAACCACAACACTACATTGATATTATCAAAACTAATGGTTACATTTTTTCTGTAATATAGCAACATTCATCTTAGTTTTGCAATGACCATAGATTTTGGTAACTTCACATACACAAACTACAATAACAGTCTATGATTAATTTAAGCTTACCACTACAACTCAATTCTAAGGATTTAACTATCATGAACCATGACTAAAGATTTCACCTTTATCCCTATGCGATATCCCATGAAAACACAATTACATTATCTTCTCCATAAATGACAACACCAATGCATATTTTTAATCAATTAACCTAGCAATAACCCCTCACATTAAATCTACCATATCCTTACCATAATGACAACACCCTTGTGAATTTCAATCCATAACCTTGCAATAAAACATCAATCACCAATCACATTACTCCTGGTATGCTACCCATGTAATGAGGTGACACCAAATTTACCATAAAATGAATCGGCATTGCATTTATTTTACCATAACCTTTCCAATGAATTAACAATAAATTTTAACATCATGTCACCAAACCTAATCATTGTATTCTTATTTTATTTTTCCACGACATTCTACCTTTGCATATTTCAAAACCATATAATATAGTGAAAATACGGTCACCCATTCCTATCCTATTGATGTTATCATTAATAATAAAATTTCCATAGCAGTACCATAAGACAACCATAACCTTACAGCATACAGCCATATCAAGAAAATAAAATGACATTTAAAATTCACCCTAAGTTATCTAAAACGAACATTGCACTTTACTACTGGGATAAAACAAATCAATTTATCTACTCTTCAGGTTTCCATAATATAAAAAAAAAGGGAACTCGCTAGACAAGAAGATTTCCCTTCTATGAAAATTTTCTTTTTAAAATAAAAAGACGAGCTGCCCTCAAATTTCTAAAAGCACACTCCTTGAACTCGTGTGAAGAAATAACATTTCCCTTTTAGCATTAACCTATTAATTAGAATCTGAAGGCGTAGTAACCTATTATTTAGAAATCTGAAGGCGCAGATTTCCTTGAAAACATAACCACTGACTTGTTAGTGCCGGGTTAGTGACTGATTGATTTAAGATTTCCAGAATAGAAATAATACACTCATTCCAATGTAAGTTATTGCCATGTTTATCTACCACCAGAAGGATATTAAAAGGTTAGAACATCCACCATTACAACGATAAGGTCACTATCATCAGCAGATTAGTTATTATGGTCGCTTGGATATATATAGATTAGAGAAACTTGCTTCCCGCACCTGAGATAGCGTGTTGTCTTAATCCTTTAACATTTAAACCTCAGGGCTAGTCACAAAGATAAACTGTTATAAATCAATACTCTCTGACAGTTCTGAAAGCGATTAACTTAATAAGGCTGCCAACCGCCAGCTCAAAAACCGTGAGTAATACAGCTGGCCAACTGTAACCCAACGTTAGTCGAGTTAATCCGCTCAAGTACAGACCAGCAGATATGAACAGGGATAACGTACAAGGATGCAGCCCATAAAACGCCCATAGTAAAAACAACAGAGCCATATTAAAGTGCCCAAAATGGGTACAGGAGCACCATCATATGCTGGAATGGACATTTAAAATGCACCGGAGGTTATAACTAATGCAATCATTAAGGACGCAAAGATTGAAGTTATAACAAACACAGACAAAACGCAAACAACTCAGACGCAACCGATTAAGACGTCGGACTGACATTCAACGCCGGAATGGTTATAATAGAACGCAGTCCCAAAAATGTAGAATCCTCATGGGATTCACCAGAACGAAACTACAAGAACAAAATGCTAACACAAACTCGAACACCACACTCGGATTTAGAATGTCAACGAAATTAACCCCATGAAATCGAAGCCCAGATTTGACCAACCGATTTCAACACCCGAAATCGAATTCCAGGAGGCCAAGCAAACTCCAGAAATGCCAAACATATTCAACACTACAATCGAACTCAGAAAGTCAAACAAATTTTACCCCATGAACTCGAACCCCTCAACTTATCAGAGATACAAATAATAAATAAAAAAAACGCCACACGCCCCTACAAAACGAAACCCAATTCCTAGTTTAAATCCAACATAACCGTGGCCATATCTATAACTCAAGACGAAGTCGAAGTTTTAGCTAGGTCTTGCAGAGGTAAAAAAAAAAAATATACATAAACAAAATTAAAATTACTCAACCAAAAAGTCAACCAAACAGTCCAAGCCAAACTAGCACCGAGGAAGAATTTGCGCAGCATTGACATGGGTTAACGTAGGAAATTTATATTACCAAAAATGTTGGGAATACATTTGCTAAGGTTACTACCGCCAACCCAAGGAACAATCCCAGACGTTCTTAAAAGAAGAATAAAAGGGCAAATTTACAGACCCTAAACTAATTCATTCCATAATTAATTAAAACAATACGCAGAGATACAAAAATACCAAAGGCATTACAACCATAATCAGATACAAGCCTAAAGCCTACTGCATTCTATTCTACAAATGGAAAAGCATATTGTTTCCTTATAGTCTGCTTCGAAAGACACCTGCTCTACATCCTGCTCCTGCTCCGTGCTGCTCCCGCTCATCGACCATAGCGACTACACTGGTACCTCCGAGCCAAACGCTAGGGGTACTCTGCTTCCCCCTCAGCCCCCTGAGCCGCAAAGGGACTACACACAATCCAGACAGTAACCTAGCTTCTCAGCCTACCTCCAAGGCTGAGATACCACTCTAATACAGCTGAGGAAATCCCCAACTCCTCAAAAGCAATCAGTCTCGTTCTCAAGTTTGGTAGCATAACAATACCTCATAGATCCCCCTTTCTTCCCCCTTCCCCCTATCTTTTTAT
>ML780937.1:763895-781832 GCA_009831015.1 Picea engelmannii
CTAAGCATCTTTTCTTTTATTTTTTTAAATTCATAAATATTTTATTTTATTTTTTTACTCCATTGTTAAATAATTTTATTACTATTGGTTCAATCTGATCTTATGTATGAGTTTTAAAGAATATATTTTAATCCCTTAAGCATTCAATTTATTCACTAATGGTCATGCGTTCTGTCAATCAAAACTATGGCTTTTGGTATTCGTTTAATGGTTGTTAGGGTTAATTGTTATTACTAATGATATTTGGGTAAAGGATCAGGTCAATATTCATAGGAGCTATTCGTTTAGAATTAGGGTTAGGCTCTTTTTAGATTTAGAGTTAAGGCCTTTTTCTTTAGGGTTAAACGATTTTATTTTTTTTTATCTTAGAGAATTTTTTTTTTTTTTGACTTAGGTTTAGAATTTGAACTGGACAACGATTAGTTTAGGGGTGTCATTTTAAGAATTTATTAAGGCGTTACAATCTTAGGGCTAATTTGGTTTGTTTCTTTCATCCACATCAATGCGACGTTCCCT
The DNA here is from genome assembly GCA_009831015.1 of Picea engelmannii. Classification (NCBI taxonomy): domain Eukaryota; kingdom Viridiplantae; phylum Streptophyta; class Pinopsida; order Pinales; family Pinaceae; genus Picea; species Picea engelmannii. Next base: position 764,412 of record ML780937.1, read on the forward strand.
TCAAGATGCACCACGTGCTCCAAGGGTGCCACTCGCTTCTTGTGTTTCTTTTGTGCGACGTGCCCTTCAAGATGCACCACATGCTCCAAGGGTGCCACTCGCCAACGCGACTAATTGGTAGACATCTATAACCCTTGGAGTCAACACTCCGCCAGGTGAACTTGTGGGAGACTAAGGGTTCTAAGGAATAAGGCCCCCGCCTTATTGCACGCCCCTTAGAATCAGCGTGAGCGAATGTCACAGTCTGCCCTCATGACATTGTGGATACTCTCGAACTAGGTAATCGTTAACCTACAGTTCGAGCCATGGCGGGAGTGCTAGTAGGCGGTGGCAGGGCTGTTGTCCACCCCTCTCCCTCAACCTCTCTGGAAATCATGTGTGGCCCCTTTACTCCAGATGTGAGTCTGGTCGGCAAGCTATCGTCATCCTACATCATCAACAATCATGTCAGAAATGTCAACATCAAATCATCAAATCAATGAAATATCACAGTAAATAAATCAACCCAAAAGCACACTCCCTGACTCAGTCCGGAGTCCAAGGGGGCTCTACCGATGCCTTTGCATCCTCAAGGTCAAAAACCCTGCACACTCAATAAAATTGAGTCAATAGCACCTGTCTACATCAAATAGTAACACCTCATGTCATCTGTCAATCGCATCATAATCAAGTATAAATGGTCTAACATCATAAAAGTCCGGATCACTTGCGAGAAAGTTTCCTCAAATAATAAGTTTTCTCAGTGCTGTAGAGCGGGATGTTACATACACCCCCTCTTGGTCTAAACTTCATCCCGAAGTTTCTCTGTATAAATGAAGAAATAAAAGTATCACAATATCATAAGTCTATCTATCAAAAAAAAATGGAAACTGCTAACGCATATCATATGCGTCCTCCCAGGTCACCGAGTGTGGACTATAACTGTCCCACTAGACCTTGACCTGATCTACCGTTCGACGTTGTAACTGTCGAACGCGATGATCTAAGATGCGGACCGGCTCAGCCGTGAGCGCTCCCTCGTCCGATACCTGCAAGGAACTCTGTCAATGACATGTGTAGGATCACTAATATAATGTCTCAGAACAGATACATGAAAAACATCGTGCATACGCCTCAAAGAATCAGGCAAGGCTAGTCGATAGGCCACAGGCCCCTTTCTCTCCACAATATTGAAAGGTCCCATGAACCTAGGAGAGATTTTAACTCCCTTTCTGAACTTGATTGAACTCTTATGTGGTTTAACCCGCAAGAAGACTCGATCATCGACCTCGTAACTACGGTCGACTGGGTGCGCATTGGCATAACTCTTATGTCGATCCTGCGCTTCTTTAATCCTTTGTCTTATGGTTTTCATTTTCTCTTCCATTTCTTGGATCGCTTCTAGTCCCACCAGGACCCTATCCTCAAGCCGATCACAACTCAAGGGCATCCAACACGGTCGCCCATAAAGGAACTCAAAAGGTACCATCTTAATGGTGCTCTGGCAGGTGTTGTTGTAAGTGAACTCTACTAGAGGCAAGAACTCCTCCCAACGCTTTTGTTGGTCCATCAAGTACATGTGCAACATGTATTCCAAGGTTTGGTTCATTTTTTCGGTCTACCCATCAGTCTCTGGGTGATACGCAGTACTAAAATTAAGTTGGGTTCCCAAGGCCTCTTGGAAACTCATCCAAAATCATCCAGTAAACACCGATCCTCAATCAGATAGAATCTTCTTAGGCACGCCATGCAACCTCACAATCTCACTGATGAAAAATCTTGCTATGTCAGGTGCCTAATACATCGTACGCACAGGAATAAAGTGAGAAATCTTCGTCAGAGTGTCTACTACTACAAAAATTGAGTCGTGTATCCTTGCCATCAGTGGAAATCCAACAATAAAATCCATCGAAATAACTTCCCATTTCAACTCCAGAATGGCATGTGGTTGAAGTAATCCTGTCAGGTGTCTATGCTCAGCCTTTACCTGCTGACACTCTAGACATCTAGCCACAAAGTTGACTATGTTGGCCTTAATTCCCTTCCAGAAGAATTAGGGTTCAAGGTTTGCCCTCATCTTCGTAACTTCTGGGTGAGCCATGTAAACTACTCTATGAGCCTCGCTCAGGATCAACATCCTCAACTCGTCGTTAGGCAATACGTAAATCCGACCTCTAAACCTCAATAACCCATCACTATCAAAAGAAAATCCCTCATATCGTGGTACCATCATTGTGTTTTGTCCGATAAACTCCTTGACTTCCTTGTACCAGTCATCGTCACGCTGTAAAGTGAGAATCTTCTCACGTAGATTTGTTTGAAGAGGAAACACCGAAAAGATGCGTGACCTCCGACTCAAAGCATCCGCCACTCGGTTCATTTTTCCCTTTATGTAAGTAATCTCGAAGTCGTACTCGCTAAGCAATTCTGACCAATTCCCTTGTCGCACGTTCAGGTCGCCTTGCGTGAAAATGTGTTGCAGCCCACAATTATCAGTCCTTAATTCAAATTTTCTTACAACAAGGTAGTTTCTCCAAACCTTCAAGGCATAAACGATGGCTAATAACTCCAAGTCATGCGTTGCGTAGTTCTCCTCATGCCTTCTCATCTTCCTCGAAATGTAAGCAATCACTCGTTCATCTTGCATCAAGACTTTACCTAAACCTTCCTTGGATGCATCAGTGCATACCAAGAAGTTTGCGTCCATGTCAGGGACCTTTAGTATCGGCGTTGTCGTCAACAACTCCTTAAGCCTCCGAAATGCTTCCGCACATTTCTCGGTCCAGACAAACTTCTTGTTTTTCTTCTACAATTCTATGATCAGATTTTCTATCTTTGAAAATCCCTCGACAAACCGTCGATAGTATCCTACTAAACCCATAAAAATACTCACTTCTGTGACATTCGTTGGTGCAGGCCATTCCATAATAGCCTCAACCTCGGTTGTATCCATGGCGATACCTTCACCAGATATGACATGCCCTAAGTAGTGAATCCTCGATTGATAAAAAGAGCATTTGGACAACTTCCCATACAATTTGTGCTCTCAAAGGCACTGTAGTACCAAGAACAAGTTCTCATCATGCTCCTCCGTCGTCCGGGAGTAGATGAATATATCGTCAGTGAATACTTGGATGAACTTTTCCAAGTACTCGTGGAACACCCCGTTCATCAAACTCATGAATACCCCTGGGGCATTTGTCAATTCAAACAGTAGAACAGTAAACTCATAATGTCAAAATCTCATCTTAAAGGTGGTCTTAGGGATGTCATCCTCCTTGATCTGTAACTGGTGATACTTGGATCACAAATCAATCTTGGAGAACACCGTCGCACCCTTCATTTAATCGAATAGATCATCAATTCTTGGTAAGGGATACCGATTCTTGATTGTAGATTTGTTCAGTTGATGGTAGTCAATGCAAAGCCTCCATGATCTGTCCTTATTTTGTATGAAAATAAATGGTGCAACCCATAGTGACACACTAGGACGTATCAGTCCCAGGTCCAATAACTCTTTCAGTTGCATTTTCAACTCTTACAACTCTGGGGTCGACATCTGATAAGGCATTCTTGCTATCGGTTCGGTTCCCGGTTTCAGGTCTATGGTAAACTCCAGTTCCCTTTCCGGCGGCATCCCAGGCAACTCCTCTGGAAATACGTCTGCAAACTCCTTCACCACCGGAAGGTGTTCTAGACCTTCCGCTACTCCCTTCTCATTTAGCGCGAGGATCACATAAATTTTTCACCCCTTGTGCATACTCTTCTATAACTGTAAGGAAGAGACAAACCACAGGGAAACTCCCTGGTTCCATCCTACAATCACACGTCTCTATCCTTCATGATCAACCAAGCTCAACCATTTTGTCTTACAGTTGAGTATCGCCTCATGTGTTTCCAACAAATCCATACCGATAATGACGTCATAAGATCCTAATATCGTGAAGTACAAGTTGACCCTCGTGACAAACTCTCCCAGGTTAAGGGCACAGCCTGTAACCTTTCCTCCAACCTTCTGTTTGGCTCTTGAAGCCATCTCCACAAATCTAAACTCATCCTGTTTGACTGCCTTTACCTTAATCCTTTTTAGCGCTGCACCAGAAATGAAACTCTCAGTAGCTCCTGGGTCTATCAAAATACTAAGGGTCTCGTCAGCGACAGTACCTGTCGTCTCGAGCACAGTCGACTGGTGCTCTACCTGGTGGTTATTCACCACTGCATGAATCCGATGGGCCTTTCCCATATCTCCCACGATAGTGGGTCTAGCTGATCTGGACACTCTGGCCCTCTCCATAGGACAGTCATGCTGGTAGTGTGGCTCCCCACACGTCCAACACCCCTTCTTCAGCCCAGTAGTCCTGGTGCCCTAAGTAGAAGAGGACGTCCCACCGCCCTGGAAACTAGGTCTGTTCTACTAAACAGGCCTAAACTATTGTTGTTGTTGGTGATGCTGTTGTTGGTGTTGTGGTCCTCGATAAGGTGTCCACTGCTAAGGCGGTGGTCGTCGGGGTGTAGAAAAAGTGGATTCCCTCTGGAAGCCACGATGTCCCAGCGTATGTCTCGCTGGTGTCTGATGCTATGGTGTACCAACTGAACTCTGCCCTATGGGTCTCGCTGGAGTCTTGGTCTGACCCCCACTGATAAGCTCCTCCTCAACTATGAGGGCCTTTTGGATAGCGTCGTGCAAGGTTTGAGGCATCAAGATCCTAACCTTTGTACGCAGGCTGTCGTTAAGGCCAAACATGAATCGGTTGACCTTGAGCTTCTTTGTGTTAAGGTGCAGAGCATATTGGAGCAGCTCCATAAAATGTGCCTCGTACTCGGACACCGTACGACCTCCCTGTCATAATGCGTTGAACTCATTGAGCTGACACTCAATGAATTCCTCTAAAAGGTACCTCTCTCGAAACCGTTCCTCAAACAGTTCCCATGACACGTCTTCCACAACCGTGTTCAGCTGCGGCAGGAGCGTCTTCCACCATAGAAGAGTGCTCCCCTTCAGTTGAAAGACCGCCATGCAGACCTTCATGTTGGAGGTATAATCGCAGAGTGCGAAGAACATCACCATATTCTCCAACCATGCCTTGGCGGCTACGCCATCCAGGGCACCAAAGAACTCGAGAAATTTTACCTTCTCGAGTTCACGGTGAATGCTACCTGTAGTGGTCGATGCGCGCGACAGAACCTCAGGGGGTGCCAGCGCCCTGGCCTCGTCTCTGTCCAATCGACTGATCAGAGCCTTAGACATACGTTGAAAGGATCTCATCATCCCAATAACATCACCAACTGCTATCTTCTCCTGTCCGAGAACTTGCTTGCCTCCCTGGGGGTTAGACCCCTCAGGCATGGATGCTACTGGAGGCATCACGCCTCCTCCCCTGGCACCCTGTCGTCTACCTCCGCGATGCCCTCTAACCATGATTACCTGCACGCACACAATCAACTCGATCAACAACAGTATAATCAATCTAATCATGTCAACGAAAGTCGTAGCGAATCCTAAGTTGCGGGTCGAACCGGCTCTGATACCATATGTAATGACCTCCTCGTTACGTCGACCCGACTCTAGTAACTAGTGCAATTTTTTTTTTGTGTGTGTGTGTTTAAAAAGTGTGTGCGCGCGTGTACCAGGAAACAATCAACGCATTCGACTCTGCATCGCTACCCGATGACGAATAAGACACAACCATGAAGAACATAACAAGACGACAGGGACGCGCGACAAGTAACTGCAACATGAAACGACATACTGGGTTAGGTACCGAACAAACACAAAGGAAAGAATCCATGGTAGTAGATTTTACTATTTCTGCACAGGAAAGAAGGGCATTTAATCTTAGTTCTCTGCTCCAGAGAGAGATAAGGTTAGATAGGCTCCTGGCCGACTGCTCAGGCAGAAACTAGTAATCCCCGTGAGGTGTGTCGCAAGAGTGGAAACCCTTCCTTTAAAGGACCCGAGACTCTTGATACGGTACTGGATTCTGTACACGAGAATACTCACACATACATATTATGTACTAAGGCTATAGGGAGGTGTCTACATCCCACCCGACACAAGCAAACCCAGCAATAAAACTGATTCTAACCCAGTACAATAATAAATATGGAAAAACCACGACCACTACGGAAAGCGCAACACCGAAGGGGCTCCATCAACGACCAACCATCAAGGAACGAGGCATTAACCCAACTCAACTAGCATTATTTACCAGTCCATTACTACTTGTACTTTTATCAGTTCACAAGTCGCCAAGTCTACTCTAAAATAAGGGAAAAACTATTAATTTGCAATTTCCCAATACCAATTCATAATGGCGGATTATACTTAGATTATAGACCTTGCATTCGAAATATCAAGTTCCTACTTCTTGTTGGTCGCCAACAAATAAATTACTATAACCCAACAACATTTAATTTTATATTACAATAGCATGGCAATAGAGTAACCACAACACTACACTGATATTATCAAAACTAATGGTTACATTTTTTTTGTAATATAGAAACATTCATCTTAGTTTTGCAATGACCATAGATTTTGGTAACTTCACATACACAAACTACAATAACAGTCTATGATTAATTTAAGCTTACCACTACAACTCAATTCTAAGGATTTAACTATCATGAACCATGACTAAATATTTCACCTTTATCCCTATGCGATATCCCATAAAAACACAATTACATTATACTCTCTATAAATGACAACACGAATGCATATTTTTAATCAATTAACCTAGCAATAACCCCTCACATTAAATCTACCATATCCTTACCATAATGACAACACCCTTGTGAATTTCAATCAATAACCTTGCAATAAAATATCAATCACCAATCACATTACTCCTTGTATGCTATCCATGTAATGAGGTGACAACAACTTTACCATAAAATGAATCAGCATTGCATTTATTTTACCATAACCTTTCCAATGAATTAACAATAAAGTTTAACATCATGTCACCAACCCTAGTCATTGTATTCTTATTTTATTTTTCCATGACATTCTACCTTTGCATATTTCAAAACCATATAATATAGTGAAAATACGGTCACCCATTCCTATCCTATTGATGTTATCATTAATAATAAAATTTCCATAGCAGTACCATATGACAACCATAGCCTTACAACATACGGCCATATCAAGCAAATAAAATGACATTTAAAATTCACCTTAAGTTATCTAAAACGAACATTGCACTTTACTACTCGGATAAAACAAATCAATTTATCTATTCTTCAGGTTTCCATAATATAAAAAAAGGGGGAACTCGCTAGACAAGAAGATTTCCCTTCTATCAAAATTTTCTTTTTAAAATAAAAAGATGAGCTTCCCTCAAATTTCTAAAAGCACACTCCTTGAAATCGTGTGAAGAAATAACATTTCCCTTTTAGCATTAACCTATTAATTAGAATCTGAAGGCGTAGTAACCTATTATTTAGAAATATGAAGGAACAGATTTCCTTGAAAACATAACCACTGACTTGTTAGTGCCGGGTTAGTGACTAATTGATTTAAGATTTCAAGAATACAAATAATACACTCATTCCAATGTACGTTATTAAAAGGTTAGAACATCCACCATTACAACGATAAGGGCATTATCATCAGCAGATTAGTTACTGTGGTCGCTTGGATATATATAGATTAGAGAAACTTGCTTCCCGCACCTGAGATAGCGCGCTCTCTTAATCCTTTAACATTTAAACCTCAAGGCCAGTCACAAAGCTAAACTGTTATAAATCAATACTCTCTGACATTTCTGAAAGCAATTAACTTAATAAGGCTGCCAACCACCAGCTCGAAAACCGTGAGTAATACAGCAGGCCAACTGTAACCCAACATTAGTCGAGGTAATCCGCTTAAGTCTGGACCAACAGATATGAACAGGGATAACGTAAAAGGATGCAGCCCATAAAACGCCCATAGTAAAAACAACAGAGCCATATTAAAGTGCCCGAAATGGGTACAGGAGCGCCATCATACGATGGAATGGACATTTAAAATGCACCAGTGGTTATAACTAATGCAATCATTAAGGACGCAGAGACTGAAGTTATAACAAACACAAAAAAAACACAAACAACTCAGATGCAACCGATTAAGACGCCAGAATGGTTATAATAGAACGAAATCCCAAAAATGCAGAATCCTCATGGGATTCGCCAGAATGAAACTACAAGAATAGAATGCCAACACAAACTTGAACACTCAGATTCAGAATGTCAGCGAAATTAACCCCACGAAATTGAACCCCAGATTTTCCCAACCGATTTCAACACCCGAAATCGAATTCCAGGAGGCCAAGCAAACTCAAAAAATGCCAAACGTATTCAACACTACAATCAAACTGAGAAATTCAAACCAATTTTACCCCACGAACTCGAACCCCTCAACTGATCAAAGATACAAATAATAAATAAAAAAAATGCCACATGCCCCTATAGAACAAAACCCAATTCCTAGTTTAAATCCAACATAACCGTGACCATATCTATAACTCAATATGAAGTCGATGTTTTAGCTAGGTCTGGCAGAGGTAAAAAAAAAATATACATAAAGAAAATTAAAATTAATCAACCAAATAGTCAACCAAACAGTCCAGGCCAAACTAGCACCCAGGAAGAATTTGCGCAGCATTGACATGGGTTAACGTAGGAAATTTATATTCCCAAAAATGTTGGGAATACATTTGCTAAGTTTTCTTCCAGCAACCCAAGGAACAATCCCGGGTGTGCTTAAAAGGAGAATAAAAGGGAAAATTTACAGACCCTAAACTAATTCATTTCATAATTAATTAAAACAATACGCAGAGATACAGAAATACCAAACGCATTACAACCATAATCAGATACAAGCCTAAAGCCTACTTCATTCTATTCTACAAATGGAAAAGCATACCGTTGCCTTATAGTCTGCTTCAAAAGACACCCGCGCTACGTGTCGCTCCTACTCCGTGCCGCTTTGGCTCGCCGACCGTAGTGACTACACCGGTACCTCCCAGCCAAACGCTAGGGGTACTCTGCTTCCCCCTCAGCCCCCCAAGACGCAAAGGGACCACACACAATCCAGACAGTAACCTAGCTTCCCAGCCTGCCTCCAAGGCTGAGCTACCACTCTAATACAGCTGAGGAAATCCCCAACTCCTCACAAGCAATTTGTCTCGTTCTCAAGTTTGGCAGCATAACAATGCCTCATGGCTCCCCCTTTCTTCCCCTTTCCCCCTTTCTTTTTATGGAGTCTCAAACCCTAAATCATATTTCTTTTAAGTTTTCCCCCCCTTTTTTTTTATCCCCTTTTTTTTTTATTTAAAAGGAAAACTCAAAAGGTAAAAGCGCTAAGCATCTTTTCTTTTATTTTTTTAAATTCATATATATATATATATATACATTACTCCATTGTTAAATAATTTTATTACTATTGGTTCAATCTGAGCTTATGTATGAGTTTTAAAGAATATAGTTTAATCCCTTAAGCATTCAATTTATTCACTAATGGTCATGCGTTATGTCATTCAAAACTATGGCATTTGGTATTCGTTTATTTATGAATTAGTTTAATTTTTGAAAAATTCTTGCGTTCATAAGGGAGTTATGTTTTCAATAAGTTAATGAACTCTCAATGCAAGTTGCGGTTAAGGAAGGAGAGGCCTTCAATGAAATTTATGGTCTGAGTTAACTAAAATGTATCCGTTGATATATTGGTTGTAGTTGGATGAAGTTAACGCTAATGAATCCAAGAACTAGAGATCATGTACGTTGTAAAAATTGTAAAGGATCAGGTCAAGATTCATAGGAGCTATTCATTTAGAATTAGGGTTAGGCTCTTTTTAGAGTTAGAGTTAGGGCCTTTTTCTTTAGGGTTAAACGGATTTTTTTTTTTATCTTAGAGAAGTTTTTTTTTTTTTGACTTAGGTTTAGAATTTGAACTGGACGACGATTAGTTTAGGGGTGTTGTTTTAAGAATTTATTAAGGCATTACTGTCTTAGGGATAATTAGGTTTGTTTCATTCATCCACATCAATGGGACGTGCCCTTCAGGATGCACCACGGGCTCCAAGGGTGCCACTCGCTTCTTGTGCTTTTTTTGTACGACGTGCCCTTCAGGATGCACCACGTGCTCCAAGGGTGCCACTCACCAATGGGACTGATTGGTATACATATATAACCCCTGGAGTCAACACTCCGCCAGCTGAACTTGTGGGAGACTAAGGGTTCTAAGGAATAAGTCCCTCGCCTTATTGTGCGCCCCTTAGAATCATCGTGAGCGACTGTTGCAGTCTGCCCTCATGGCATCGTGGATCCTCTCGATCTAGGTAATCATTAACCTACAGTTCGAGCCACGGCGGGAGTGCTAGTAGGCGGTGGCAGGGCTACTGTCCACCCCTCTCCCTCAACCTCTATGGAAATCGTGTGTGGCCCCTTTACTCCATATGTGAGTCTGGTCGACAAGCTATCGTCAGCCTACATCATCAACAATCATGTCAGAAATGTCAACATCAAATCATCAAATCAATGAAATATCACAGTAAATCAATCAACCCAAAAGCACACTCCCTGACTCAGTCCGTAGTCCAAGGGGGTTCTATCGATGCCTCTGCATCCTCAAGGTCAAAAACTCTACACACTCAATAAAATTGAGTCAATAGCACCTGTCTACATCAAATAGTAACACCTCATGTCATCTATCAATCACATCATAATCAAGTATAAATGGTCTAACATCATAAAAGTCCAGATCACCTGCGAGCAAGTGCCCTCAAATAATAAGTTTTCTCAGTGCGCCAGAGTGGGATGTTACAATTATTGATAATGATCAAAGCATTACATTTCCTAGGCACATTAGCCCCTTTAAATTGTTTGGCCACTCCAGCATTTCCTAGATTAACAAAATACATTATTTAATATGGGGCTCAAAACCTGGTGTGTTACATCCTCTCCCCCTTATTTTGACATTGTCCTTAGTGCATATACAAAACAAATATCAAAATCTCAAAATTTATTCAAAAATTTACATGTATTGCACTTACATGGCATCTTCATGCTCCCAAGTACCATCTTCCAGACCGTAGCAGTTCCACTGGAATTTTATTAGTTTTATAACTCGATTCCAGAGCATTTTCACTTTTATGTACAACATTCACATCCGTTGGATCTAAAAGTCTCCCTCTGTCTCTACATGAATTAGATGCCAATCAATAACATGGTTAGGATCATGTACACATTTTTTTTAGAAAAGAGACATGAAATAAATTATGCACATTCATGGAAGCAAACAATGCAATCATGTATGCAATTGTCCCTATTATGTCTAGTATCTCAAATGGACCATAGAATCTAGCGGTTATATTTGTACAACTACCCAACTTCATAGAGCTCCTCTTGGGATTCACGTTTAAAATCAAATGCTCACCCACTTTAAATTCTCTAGTTGTCCTATTCTTATCTGCAAAAAAATTATGTCTATCTTGAACTGCCTTTAAATTCTGCTTAATTCTAACCATCTGGTCTTCCATATCCTTGAGAAATTCTGGCCGAACTACCACTCTATCTTCTAGGTTGTCCCAACTCACTAGAGTATTTCATTTCCTACCATACAAATATTCAAATGGGTTCATTTTCAATGAAGCTTGATACCCATTATTATACGAAAAATCAACCAAGTGCAAGTAATCTTCCCACTTATATGGCTTATCCATCACATACACTCTCAATATGTCTTCAATTACTTGGTTGACTCTCTTTGTCTACCCATCTAGATATGGATTGTATGATATGCTAAAGTTCATATTTGTACAAAATCCTTTAAAAAATCCCCTACATCAATTTGAAGTAAACTTTGGGTATCTATCTGAGACAATTGTCTTAGGTATCCCATGCAACCTAGCAATCTCCCTCATGTAAATTTCTGCAATATTAGTTGTTGTATGGGTCATTTTTATAGGAACAAAATGAGCATCCTTTGTCAACTTATCAACCACTACCATGATTGAATCATGGTGTCTTGTTGTCCTGGGTAATTTGGTTATAAAATCAATGGTTACGACTTCCCATTTCTTCTCTGGAATTGGTAAGGTTTGTAGAAAAACCATTGGGTGCCTATTCTCAACCTTCACTCTCTGACATTCCATACATATGGAAATGTAATCAGCAACATGTTTCTTCATTTCTGGCCAAAATAATTGGCTTCTTACTTATGTATTTATTTTTTGGTAACCAAGATGTTTGACATATGGAACATTATTTATTTCTTTTAATACCAAATTCCTAAGTTCTCTGTAATTAGGAGCATAAATTATATTTTTATGCATAGGTAATGAATCTTCCTTCATCTCATATTATTTAATTTTATGTTGTACATTTTCTTTTTGTAAGTTTTCCTTTACATGTATGTAATGTTGATCTAAGACAACATCATCTAAAATTCTTCTCTTTAAATTTGATTGATGCATACTAATAGTTGTACCTTGCATGAGATGTACTCTTCTACTAAGTGCATTGACAATTTCATTTTATTTTCCTTTGATATTCATTATTTCAAAATCATATTCACTTAAAAATTCCATCCATCTTGTTTTCCTGGCATTCAAAGTTTGTTTCTCAAACAATTATTCCAGACCACAGTGGTCTATTCTTAATTCAAATCTCTTCCCCCTAAGATAATGCCTCCACATATTCAAAGTCTGAACAATGGAAGCAATTTCCAAGTCATGTGTGGCATAGTTCCTCTCATGTTCTTTAAGATTTGTGGACTCATAACTAGGGATGATTTTAGGGGCTAAATTTTGCTCATGGGCTAATTTTCCATGGTTTTCCCAAACAAATATTTTCTATTCTAAAACTAATTCGCCCAAATTCTATGGGAAAAAACTATTTTACCTTAAGAATCGCCAAAAGTTTATACAAATTGTATTAAATCCTTAGAAATTTGAATATTTTTACAAAAATATCGCCAAGCATTTTATAGTTGGCATATGAATGATTAGTAAGATTCGCCAAGGTTTCTACATTTTAAAATAAATTTTCATCCTTAAAATCATCCCTTCTCATGACCAATGACATGTCCATTTTGAGTAAGGACTCCACTAAGTCCTTCCTTTCATACATTTGTACATACCACAAAACTTTCATTTGGGTCAACAATATTTAAAATAGGTGCACTAGTAAGTAATTCTTTCAACAAATTAAAGTTCTCTTCACACTCAGATGTCCATTCAAATTTAATTCCCTTATTTTGCAAAGAAGTGACTAGATGAGAAATATTAGAGAAACCTTCTATAAATATTCTGTCGTAACCATCTAACCCCATAAAAGATTTGAATTCTGAAACATTCTTGGGTGTTGGCCATCCTCTAATGGATTAAATCTTCTATGGATCAATTGTTATACCTCATTATGAAATAATGTGTCTCAAGTAATGGATTTGTTCTTGGTAAAAATAACACTTACTAAAGTTGGCATACAACCGATGTTCTGTCAGTACTTTCAATATCAATATTAGGTATTTTTCATTCTCTTCCTCTGAATTAGAACAAAAAAGTATGTCGTCCAGGAATACTATGAAAAAATTATCCAAATAATTTATGAATATGCCATTCATTAAGAACATAAAGAAAGTTGGTGCATTGGAAATTCCAAATGACACCACTACAAATTCATAATGCCCATACTTGGTTCTAAAGGATGTCTTATTGATGCCTTTTTCCTTGATTCTTAATTGATTGTACCCTAATGTCAAGTCTATCTTTGAAAATATGCTTTCCCCTCTTAGCTAATCAAAGAGGTCATCAATTCTCAGTAGAGGGTACTTTTTATTCAGAGTGGATTTAGTCAACTGTCGAAAATCAATACATATCCTCAAATTCCCATCCTTCTTTTTGAAAAAGAGTATTGGTACTCCCCAAGGTGAAACACTTGGACGTATGTACCCTTTCTTCAACAATTCTTCCAACTGCATTTGTAATTATTTTATTCTAGTGTACTCATTTTGTAAAGTGTTTTTGACACTGGGCAGCCAATGGCACTAAATCAATAGAGAAATCTATATCCCTCTTTGGTGGAAACCCTAGTATTTTTTGGAATACATCCTCAAATTCTTGTAGTACCAAAAACTATTCAAGGTTTGGCCCTTTTGTATTGTTTGGTTCCTCCACATGGGTTGAATACAATTGGTATCCTTTTTTAAAAAATCTCTTTAGCTGCAAAGCTGAAATCTCTCTTATAGAGATGGGTCTTGGAACTCCTTTCATAGTGATTTGTTTTTGTAATGTATCCAGACACCCAATCTAGGAAATGCCACTATAATTCTACTCTATTACCAAACTGCAAATACCCATCGCCCCCATAGGACGAGCATGCCACACCAAGAACACACCTCTTCGTTGATCTTGAATATATGATAACAATTAATTAATAAAGAAGACTAAAATACATACATGCAATGATTAATATTCATACCACAACATAAAATACATGCATGATATACCATGCACAACATTAACTAGAAAGCATGCATATTATAAGTGTTATCACTCCAAGAAACCCTCTGTGGTTGCAGACCAGAGGTGCTTGGTAACTTAAGAATCAAATGTTTTTATATTTTGTGAATGCGGATCAATGGGACAACTCAATACAGTTTAGAGCATTCAAACATGAAAATGATAAACAAATAGACAGTGCTTTCAAGGATTGATTAATCAGCAGGTAACTTAAAAGTGGATGGAGAATAAATTGTAACTAAACCAGTGCATAGCAGGGTCTAAGAGACAATCAATAGACTTATTATCAGGTTATGAGCTAAACAATGGGATAACAACCATTCAAAGCTTGACAACACAGATAAGAATGCAGAAGGAAAATGGAAAGCTAACAATCAAAACTAAAAGAAACCTGTGATTTGTATTAGCATAGCAAGTCTGAGTACAAAAAAGCGTATTCCTATGTCCAGAATCGAACCATTGTTTGATTTCAAAATAGGCATTTATAGCCTTTACAAAATGGTTACACAGATCCTAAAAATATGGATCTGTCATTTAATAAAAACAGTCCTATTTTAATTAAACCACTATGAAAATAAAGTATTCAATAACAGAAAAGAGTATTCGAATTGTCTTCAGCATGCAAAAAATCATCATCTGCTTTCTCCAGCTTCCAACATCTGTGATGTAGTGAGGCAGCGTGACACCTGTGTGTGACTGTTTCATTTTCCCAATATTCATGGCTAAGTTTTAGGATATGGTATTGAAAGCGTATCCAAAAATTCCTCGAATACCTGAGTTTGAACCTTTTTGCATGCAATTTAATGATGCATGATACACTGGCATGTCTTCAAAACAATTTGGAAACAAACTCTCGTGATTTCGTCCACAAAACCTGGCTGCAGAGCTTTCAACAACACAATCGTTTGAAACTTCCATGGGTTAGCTGTTGAAAGCTATCGCTTTCAACAGCTAACGGTTAGCGAAATAGTAGCTTGACGCTGTTGAAACTCCCGATATGCACAAAAAGAGCTTTTTTCCTTCAAAATTTATTTCTAACTGAAATCAATTGACATCTGACCTTTCAGCTTGCATATTGACTGCCACCTAAGCAAGAACTTGCAGGTATGGATGAGACCTTTGTTTTAGCTTTTGTTTCAATACTCTGATTCGCCTTTTGAGGTGTCGGGCAAGCAACCTTAGTCTGCTGCAGTTGTTCATGAGCCTTTCCTTCTTCCTTTTCTTTTTAACGCTCTCCTTGGCCAACCTTTCGAATGCTGCATTCGTTTGAGCAAAGTTGTCAAACAACCTTTTATATCTGTATTTAATTACTCTCTCCAGAACTTCCTATTGAGAAATTACCTCCTTGAGGTGTTTGATTCTTTGGGCTTTATTTGGCCTAGGTTTCTTTGACAATTCTCCTTGCTCTGTTTGACTTAATGTTTCATAATTTTGAGCACATTCTGTAGATTGTTCAGAGCCTTTGATGGCAGGGCACTGATCTTTCTGCTCACACTCTGAATCTGAGTAGGGTAGATTTAGGATGTTCTTCCCTGTACTCTGTTGTGTAGGGTGGCCTGAGTCCTGCTGTATAGTCGGCTCTGTAGTCTGCTCGAAATTCAATTTCCTTTTCGAACTGTGAGGTTTTACCCATGATACCTCGTCCTCTAAAGGTGTTGGTATGGCCCTTCTTCTCCTTATGCTTCTCTGAGGAGAGGCTTTCTTCCCTGATCCTACCATCTGCTCAATTGCAGTTTGATTTTGAGTCTCGAAACCTTCCCAGAACAGGAAGTGTTCCCAACTTCTCCCCTCCTGCTTTAATTCTTGTAGAATGATGAGTTTTATGAGTCCTAGATAACAGAGAGTCGATTTAATGCTCAAAGGTCGAGCTCTAATTCTATTGCAGACTTTAATCAAACTGTGGTATAAAAAGTAAGGTAAATTTATTGGAGTCTTGCCTGAAAAATGATCCATCAATTTAAAGTGATACATCATCAGCTTGTCGTATCTACCTTCAGATGTAATATATAAATGAATACCTTTGAATAGATGCTTCCACTCTTCATCCAGGTATGAAACTAGCATTCCTTTAGTCCAGGCTTTGTGTTTGTATCCATCCTTCAAATAGAACTTGAAATCCTGTTTTTTTAGAGCCGTGGTTTTGAACCATTTTTGACTAGTCATAGGTAACCCTGTAGCTTTTGCAATAAACTTCTCGTCCACCTTGATTTCCACAGAACCCACCCGAGCTCTGTTGCCATCGAATGACATTGCGAAGGCATCAGCTGTGGCTTGATGACACCCACTTTGCAACCTGTTCACAAATTCCATGCAACCTGCATTTGAAAAATATCTTTGAACCTCGGGATGTGATTCCAGAAAAGATAGATTGCTGAGTTCTCGTTTTAACAAGAGGCCACCGCATTTTTTTGCCATTTTGCAGCTCTGTCACTCAGCCACTGTGGTTTCTGTAACCTTTTGGTCGAACCCTTGTTCTGTGCTGCTGAAAGCAGTCTCGGCTCCGACTCCGTGTTGGGTGAAATGCAAACCTTGAGTGTACTTTGGAAACAACCTGTGATATACCGACTTTACCTGATTTGATGGTGTCAAGCCCTCTGAACCTCATCTGTACCTGCATCGTCGAATGCAAACTTTCCATTTCGGGTGTGATGATAGTTTCTCATCGGTTCTGGAAAGATTTCAAATTTCTGTCATATCCTGTTACACAAGCTTGAACTACCATGATTGCCCGCTTCCACCAGCGTATGTCTCGGATCTTGTTGTGACGTGGGGGTGATCACCTCATCATTTCATGCATGCGTGGATAATGAGCACGTGATTCGTGCTTCATGCCGCTACGGTGTTTGGAGAACATTCCTGCCATCACGCTCGCTTGCCACTTTCACCAGCACGCGAACTCTTCGGAAACCCCTGTTAGCTGCGGAAAGTGAATACT
>ML780937.1:787492-797611 GCA_009831015.1 Picea engelmannii
TTGATCTCTGCTGGAATCTTACCAAACATCTTGTTGAATCTTTTAATAAAGTCTGAGACTGATTCATCATCCTTTCTCTTCAAATTTCCGAATTCAGACATGTAGTACAACAAATCTCATCTTTCTCCCCAGTACTTCAAGAATGCTGCATCTAGTTGTTCAATGCCAGTGATTGAATTTGCTGGCAATTCCTTAAACCATTTTCGGGCTTGGCCATCTAGGCTTTGTACGAAGACTCTAGTCGATACATCCTCCTCTGATATGTTTATGTTTTCTGCATAGGCATAAAATGCTTCAATGTGCTCTTCAGCTGTGTATTCTCCTACCCTTGTGAACTTCGGCATATATTTCTGATAATCCCCAGTCGGCATGGCGGACAGGGGGTTCGGCAAGATGAGAGGGGCATATCTGTTTGCCAAAATTTGTTCCATTCTGGTTTGATTTTGACCAGCCATGATAGTCTTGACGATGGATGAAGATGAGGAGCTGGTAGGAGACAATGGAGGAGGTGGGTAATTCGGAGGAGATGATGGAGGGGACAAATTACCTGAGTTAGAAGTGAATGACTGTCTTACTTCACCCTGAACAACAGTTTCAGAGGTCGATGGGAAATAGGAGGCTTTATAAAACTGGCTGAGTAATGAAGCTAGGTTTTCTTCACCTTTTGAGGATAGGTCTTGGATAATTTCCTCAAGGACAGGCAGATTTGTATAAGTGTGCAGAATTCTCTTAGAATATTTATTAGGCGATGAATTAGAAGAAGATGGAGAGGAGTGTTCTTTCAGATGGGATGAAATTTCAATCTCAGGGGCAGAGTCTGTGATATTAGATGAAAAAGATGGTTCTTCTACCCTAGTAGCTTGATATGGAATTTTTATTTCTTCGAATTTTTGAATTTCAGTAGAGGTTTCAAAAGATTTTTCAGATACATAAATAGAGGAATCAATTGGAATACCTGAATCAATCGTAGCTGCAGATCCAGCGGCCTGCCTGTGCAATGCTTTGCCCTTGCTGATGATTTTTTCTGGATCAGAAACTGATGTTAATGGGCCTTCTGGGTTTGCCCTGGTATGAGCTCTTTTGGGAGCCACTTTGTCAATGGAGTCGCCAGATAGAAGATGTACAACCAAGTTATGTCCAGGCTTTGTCTATCATCAAAGCTGGATCTGTGTCGTGTCCCAAGGAAGCTGAGCTTCGATCTCCTCTCCCCGGAAACGACGCCAATTTGTTATCACTCCAAGAAACCCTCTGTGGTAGCAGACCAGAGGTGCTTGGTAACTTAAGAATCGAATGTTTTTGTATTTTGTGAATGTGGATCAATGGGACAACTCAATACAGTTTAGATCATTCAAACATGAAAATGATAAACAAATAGACAGTGCTTTCAAGGATTGATTAATCAGCAGGTAACTTAAAAGTGGATGGAGAATAAATTGTAACTAAACCAGTGCATAGGAGGGTCTAAGAGACAATCAATAGACTTATTATCAGGTTATGAGCTAAACAATGGGATAACAGCCATTCAAAGCTTGACAACACATATAATAATGCAGAAGGAAAATGGAAAGCTGACAATCAAAACTAAAAGAAACCTGTGATCTGTATTAGCATAGCAAGTCTGAGTACAAAAACGAGTATTCCTCTGTCCAGAGTCGAACCATTGTTTGATTTCAAAATAGGCATTTATAGCCTTTACAAAATGGTTACACAGATCCTAAAAATATGGATCTGTCATTTAATAAAAACAATCCTATTTTAATTAAACCACTATGAAAATAAAGTATTCAATAACAGAAAAGAGTATTCGAATTGTCTTCAGCATGCAAAAAATCATCATCTGCTTTCTCCAGCTTCCATCATCTGTGATGTAGTGAGGCAACGTGACACCTGTGTGTGACTGTTTCATTTTCCCAATATTCATGGCTAATTTTTAGGATATGGTATTGAAAGCGTATCCAAAAATTCCTCGAATACCTGAGTTTGAACCTTTTTGCATGCAATTTAATGATGCATGATACGCTGGCATGTCTTCAAAACAATTTGGAAACAAACTGTCGCGATTTCGTCCACAAAACCTAGCTGCAGAGCTTTCAACAGCACAACCGTTTGAAACTTTCATGGGTTAGTTGTTGAAAGATATCGCTTTCAACAGCTAACGGGTAGCGAAATATTAGCCTAGCACTGTTGAAAGTCCCGATATGCACAAAAGGAGATTTTTGCCTTCAAAATTTATTTCTAACTGAAATCAATTGACATCTGACCTTTCACCTTGCATATTGACCACCACCTGAGCAAGAACTTGCAGGTCTGGATGAGACCTTTGTTTTAGCTTTTGTTTCAATACTCTGATTCGCCTTTTGAGGTGTCGGGCAAGCAACCTTAGTCTGCTGCAGTTGTTGATGAGCCTTTCCTTCTTCCTTTTCTCTTTAACGCTCTCCTTGGCCAACCTTTCGAATGGTTCATTCGTTTGAGCAAAGTTGTCAAACAACCTTTTATATCTATCTTTAATTACTCGCCCCAGAACTTCCTATTGAGCAATTACCTCCTTGAGGTGTTTGATTCTCTGGGATTTATTTGGCCTAGGTTTCTTTGACGATTCTCCTTGCTCTATTTGACTTAATGTTTCATAATTTTGAGCACATTCTGCAGATTGTTCAGAGCCTTTGATGGCAGGGCACTGATCTTTCTGTTCAGACTCTGAATCTGAGTAGGGTAGATTTAGGATGTTCTTCCCTGTACTATGTTGTGTAGGGTGGCCTGAGTCCTGCTGTATAGTCGGCTCTGTAGTCTGCTCGAAATTCAATTTCCTTTTCGAACTGTGAGGTTTTACCCCTGATACCTCGTCCTCTGAAGGTGCTGGTATGGCCCTTCTTCTCCTTATGCTGCTCTGAGGAGAGGCTTTCTTCCTTGATCCCGCCATCTGCTCAATTGTAGTTTGATTTTGAGTCTCGAAACCTTCCCAGAACAGGAAGTGTTCCCAACTTCTCCCCTGTTGCTTTAATTCTTGTAGAATGATGATTTTTATGAGTCCTAGATGATAGAGAGTCGATTTAATGCTCAAAGGTCGAGCTCTAATTCTATTGCATACTTTAATCAAACTGTGGTATAAAAAGTAAGGTAAATTGATTGGAGTCTTGCCTGAAAAATGATCCATCAATTTAAAGTGATACATCATCAGCTTGTTGTATCTACCTTTAGATGTAATATATAACTGAATACCTTTGAATAGATGCTGCCACTCTTCGTCCAGGTATGAAACTAGCATTCCTTTAGTCCAGGCTTTGTGTTTGTAACCATCCTTCAAATAGAACTTGAAATCCTGCTTTTTTAGAGCCGTGGTTTTGAACCATTTTTGACCAGTCATAGGTAACCCTGTAGCTCCTGCAATAAACTTCTCGTCCACCTTGATTTCCACAGAACCCACCCGAGATCTATTGCCATCGAATGACATTGTGAAGGCCTCAGTTGTGGCTTGATGACACCCACTTTGCAACCTGTTCATGAATTCCATGCAACCTGCATTTGAAAAATATCTTTGAACCTCGGGATGTGATTCCAGAAAAGATAGATTGTTGAGTTCTCATTTTAACAAGAGGCCATCGCGTTTTTTTGCCATTTTGAAGCTCTGTCACTCGGCCACTGTGGTTTCTATAACCTTTTGGTCGAACCCTTGTTCTGTGCTGCTGAAAGCAGTCTCGGCTCCGACTCCATGTTGGGTGACATGCAAATCTTGAGTGTACTTTGGAAACAACCTGTGATATACCGACTTTACCTGATTTGATGGTGTCAGGCCCTCTAAACCTCATCTGTACCTACGTTGCCGAATGCAAACTTGCCATTTCGGGTGTGATGATAGTTGCGCGTTGGTTCTGGAAAGATTTCAAATTTTTGTCATATCCTGTTACACAAGCTTGAACTACCATGATTGCCCGCTTCCAACAGCGTATGTCTCGGATCTTGTTGTGACGTGGGGGTGATCACCTCATCATTTCGTGCATGCATGGATAATGAGCACGTGATTCGTGCTTCATGCCGCTACGGTGTTTGGAGAACATTCCTGCCATCACGCTCGCTTGCCACTTTCACCAGCACGTGAACTCTTCGGAAACCCCTGTTAGCTGCGAAAATTGAATACTTTCCACAGTGCCCCATTTGATAGGAAACTCACTTTAGCCGCAGAAAGTAAAACAACGTACCACATCATTTGAAAAATGTTCCTTAGCGCGAAAGTAAGTACTCTCCACAGCGTGCCACGTGCGAACTATCTGTCAAGCTTTTCACGCCTTGTCACTTTCCACAGCATTTTGAACTGGTGAAACGACGTCCTTAGCTGTTGAAAGCTATCGCTTTCCACAGTGCACAATGAACCCTTTGACAAGATGTTAGTTGTGGAAAGTAAAAAATTACATTTTCGAAAGAGAAGACTTTATGGATCGATTATTTCCTAAGACACACCAAAACCAAAAAATTTCTTAGCTGTAAAAACTCAAAAATGACTTGAAGATACTACTGGAAGCCACGATATCCACCCAAAACTCGGCCGAAAGGACGGTTTCATTTTGGGAGTTAACAATAAGTACAATCTTAGGTATAATAATTGGATAAGTAGCAGAAATAAATACATAAGAAAAAGAAACCATAACAAAGAGAACTTATCTTTTATAAAATAAGACACCAATTGGCTACAGACCAAGGACATTCACCCAACTATAGACATTGTTGTTCCAAGTCTCAATAGTAATGTCACCCCCAAGCCAAGGCTATGAATCCACAAGGACAATTACAGAGTGTTACTTGGATTCCAAAACCAGTGAGAACTCAAGATCTCATAGGCTTCTCCAACACTCAAAACCATGAAAGTACTCAAATCTCTTATACCCATCCTACCCCACCCAAGATAATGGACCTCCACCCCTCTCTTCCATGCAGTCCCTCATGAATTCCATCTCCTTCTAGGGCTCCAGTGTAGTTGGTCCAGAATATCCATGTTGGGACTCTCAGGACTCGTAGTTGTGATGAAATATGAACACAGGCCATGCATCTCAGATGTGCAGGCCTCCAATCATGGATGAATTACAATAGAAATCTCTAGAACCAACAACTGTGGTTTTTCTTCAACAGTTTGTCTTCCCTTCCCAATCCAATACACGAAAATGAGGAAAGGTGAGTGAGTGAATGAATAAATGGAGTATATAATCCATGAGAAAGGATGAATAGTGAAAACATCGGGTGAATGAATGAGTGAGGTGACCAACAACAACACTAAAATGGGGACAAGAATGAGAGTGAGCAAATAAAAAAAATGAATGAGAGAATTAGCCAACCCAGGGAACCCCTTCCACAAACTAGGGATGGGTTTTTGTAATTTGTGAGGATAAATAACCTCTTAGAATTCCCCCCTCCCATTACACAAAATGGGTAATATAAAATAAATAAACACGTATCCCCTCAAGCCCTTGCTTGAAGAAATAAACCATCATAATAATGAAGGAAATAAATAAATAACAATGAACACTCGTCTCAAACTTTCTTTTTATCAAAGCATGAATAAATACAATGAGAGAATATGTTATAATAAATCATCTTCTCCTACAATATCTCAATAATCTCTCCATGAATATCTCCATGAATCTCTCCATGAATCTCTCAAATATATTTCCTAACCTTAATTATACCTTCTAGACATAACAAATAATAATAATACTAAAAACAATTACATCTATAATATGATAAATGAATAATTCCAACATTTCTCCACCATAATGATCATTTGGAAATGTTCCAATATCATCTCTAAATTTGCAAAACTTTTCCTTTGATGGTGCTTTAGTGAATATATTATCTACTTTTTCTTTTGTTCTGCAATAAATGATCTTGATTACACCTTGTTGAACCAAATATCGAACAAAATGATATTGGATATCAGTATGCTTAGTCTTATTATGAAACACTATATTTTTGGTCATTTGAATAGCACTTTGATTATCACATATCAATTGAATGGGTTGTTCCTGCTTCTCTTGAAGATCCTTCAAAAGTATTCTCCATGAGACTGCTTCACATGTTGTTGTCACTATTGTTTTATACTTCGCTTATGTTGTGGAGAGAGAAACTATAGGTTGTTTTTTAGTGCTCCAAGCAACTACTACTGAAACCACGATGAATGAATATCCTGAAGTCGATTTCATGTCATCCATGCAACCTGCCCAATCTGAATCTATATAACCAATAAGCCTGAAATATTCTATAGATATGTATATCAAACCATAACCAATTGTACCACATAGATATCTCAAAATCCTCTTAGCTATTTTCCAATGTATTTCCTTGGGGCTTGACATGAATCTAGATACCATACTAACTGCAAAAGATATATCTCATCGAGTTAAAGTTAAGTAGATCAAAATTCCAACCAATTGATGATACAAAGTAACATAAGCTGATTTGGAGTCATCATTTTCGTATAACTTCAAATCAATTTCTAACAGAGTTGTTTCTAGCTTGCAACTCATCATTCTAAAATTATTCAAAATATCCAAAGTATACTTGCCTTGTGACATCAAAATACCATCTTCTTTCTGCCAAACATCAATTACCAAGAAATAATGTAACTCTCCAATATTTTTCATCTCAAACTCAACAATCATGTGTGACTTAAACTTTTGAAATAACTCAACATTGTTCCATGTGTAGATCAATTCATCAACATAAAGATGTGTGACCTAACTGAAGAATATAAAGATTGTACTCAGATAAAATTTTGATTCATCCATCATCCTAGAAGTATTTATCAATTCTTGAATACCAAGACCTTGATGCATGTTTAAGACCATATAAATCCTTCATTCATTTGTAAACTTTATCTTCTTTACCTGGAACTTCAAAACCTTCAAGTTGCTCCACATAAATATTTTCATCCACATAACCATTCAAGAAAGATGACTTAACATCTATTTGAAAAATTGACCATTTATATTTTGAAGATAATGCAAGAACCATCCTTATTGTATCCATCTTTTCCACTGGGGAAAATGTCTCGGTATAGTCAATGCCTTATCTTTGTGCATAACCTTTTGCAACTAAATGAGCCTTATACTTATCAATTGTGCCATCTAATTTAGACTTAATTTTATAAACCCACTTAGTACCAATCACCTCTTTACCTTTTGGTAAGTTCACCAAATCCCATGTATCATTTCTCACCAAAGTATTCAACTCTTCTTCCATAGCTTCATTACATTCTTTCTTTCTACATTCTTCTACATAAGTTTGTGGTTCTTCCATATTCATTACCTATGTCCTAAGTGCATAATTCACAAGATTAGTTTGGGATCTGGTAATCCTTCCTTCAAAATTTCTATCTAACATATTTCTTTCAGAATGACTTCTTTCAAACCACTTAGGTTTCTTCTTAACTTCATCTTCCTTTACTGACTTGGAATGTGATTCACCATCAATAGTAATTGTATCTTCTTTTAATTTCAACTTTACAAGTTTTGACTGATAAATTTTCTACTCATCTAATACAACATCTTTTCTTCTTATTACTTTCTTTTCTTGAGGATCAAACAACCTGTAACTTTGTGTTTCAATATTGTAACCAATGAAAATACACTTCACACATTTATCATCCAATTTTTTTCTCTTTTCCTTCAGAACATGTGCATATGTAATGCAACCAAAAACTTTCATATGTGCAACACTTGGTTTATGTCCTGACCATGCTTCTTGAGGAGTCAAATTCAATATTGCCTTTGTAGGACATATATTAAGAATGTATACTAGTGTGTGTACTAATTCATCACAAAATTCATTACTGAGTGAATTAGCCTTTAACATGCTCCTAGCCATCTCAACTATCGTTTTGCTTTTCCTCTCCACCACTACATTCTATTGAGGAGAGTAGATATTAGTAAACTCTCACTTTATACCATTCTTCATTTAATAATTCAAGAATTTATTTGACCTGTATTCTCCCTCGTTATCTTTTCTTAGGGTGAGAATCTTGAAACCACTTAGCTTTTCAACCAATGCCCTTAACTCAAGAAAATGAGAAAACACTTCATATTTCTCTTGCAAAAAATACACCCAAGTCTTCCTTGAACAATCATCAATGAAAGTGAGAAACTAATGAGCCTTTCAAAAGGACATTGTCTCCATTGTTGATCTAAAAATGAATAAGACTTGAAATCTTGAAAAAACATTGCAAGTAAAGTTTATGTGTTAAAAGCAAATGGATCAAATTCGCAACACATTAATTAAAGGATTACTCATTCAAGATACAAATAAATAGCATCATAATCAATGAACATAAGCACATAAACACAACAACTGATAAAGGAGTTCACCCCTCTCTTGGGATACATCTCCTGGTCCAACTTCCAATGGATCATTATTATTATTAATTGCTTTCCAATGCTCAAATTGACCAACAAACTACTCCAATGGCTTCAGAGCATCCAAAAACCCCTAGCTGGGCTTTTTCGGCACCTCGTTTGGCCAAAAAACGAAGAAGTTAGGACTCTTGGAAGTCCCCCCTTTAAGCTTGTTGTCTCTGCATCTACAAATCACACCCTTGCTTCATGAACCTAGCACACACACTTATTTAAGTGCAAAAACATGGCACCGGGTGCAACCACGCCAATGGTGTGAACTATAGGATGGTTATGGGCACGCCAACCCCTAACCGCCTAGCACTCGGGCACATGAAGGTCCACGATATGACCTTGGGGCTAGCAATAGAACTCAACCATTTTAAACTTTTGCGCTCCCAGTTGTGGTCACATGTAATGGCACCCAAGAACCGTGGCTTAAACCATTTGACAACACAAATCTCGCGCACGCCATTTCACAGAGGGTATGGTCATATACATGAAACCATGTGATCAGGGCTCCATTCAAAACACAACTCCCATGCAATATGGTATGGTTACATGTATAAACAATATGACCGCGGGCTGGGGCCAAGCCCCGACCTGGACCCCGTGCCAATTATTACACAACATAAACTTAAATATATATCAATCCATATATACAATAAGGAACAAACGGTGGTACGTTGGTCGGGTGGACTTTGTGAAGTCTTTACATGGTGGGGAGGTTCGGGGTTCAAACCCCACAGACTCCAATATATTTTGATCAAACAACCAATATATTGGTGCCACGTGGCAGCCCATGACTGGGCCACATGGCACCAAACCACCAATCACATACTACCACATGTCAAAACACTATTTGACCACAACTGCCAATCAGAAATTGCCACATCACCACATGCCACATCAGTGTATGGTCTTACGGCCCTACCACATCAGCCTGTACAGACTGTACAGACTACACAGTCAGCGTCCCTTTTTTTTGTTTGTTTGATGATTCGAACAGATCGCAATATCTCTTGCTCCCGACGTCCGTTTGAGACTAAACAAATTGCATTGGGTTTGTAATGATTAGGCCTACACTCTCGTTCGATTTGAAGAGATTCTGAGAACTTTGAATTTTTGAGCAAAATTTGATCCCCTGATCACACCTCCCCATTGGGAAGCTTTTGGACCTCCAAAAGACTATTTTCAGTCTATGTGAAGATGAGGGTATAGTTCCCTCACCCTTCCAACCTCAATCCACTTGGCTTTGCTTGGATTGGTTCCTTTAAGACCAACTTGAAGATACTCCACATTTCCTCATTTTGAAGTTCGCATTCTCCTATCAAGGATGGTGTCCTCATGCAGTTTTGTAAGATACTCTGGAGAAAAATCATCTATGGAAGGAATTTGAACATGCTCTCCATAATATTTAATCAACAGAGGCTCATACAATTTCAAATTCTCAACATTAATGACTACATACATTTGCATATAAGGAGGCAAATCTAAACGAAAGGCATTGTTACCAATCTTGTTGATAATCTTGAAAGGACCATATCAAATCGGTTTCAACTTTTTACCTTCTTCTTTAAGCCTCTCCTTACTGATGTAAAGCCAAACTTCATCTCCAACCTAGAAATTGTGATCAACACGATGCTTGTCATGTCTCGTCTTGTACTTGGCCTGACTCTTTTCCAACTGCTCTTGCACCACTTGATGTATCGACTGAATTTGTTCAATGAACTTTTCTGCCCTATCA
>ML780937.1:812024-834887 GCA_009831015.1 Picea engelmannii
TTAGTTGTAATTTAGATTAGTAATGTTATTTTAATTATGTCGGCTTTAAGCCATTATTTGTAATTATACCTCCTAGTCTCCTATATATACCAAGGAGACATTTTAATTTTGAATCATCTTGTACTTGAACATTTAAGTGGGGTGAAAGGAGGTTGACCCCTCGAAGAGGCTTATTATCTTAAATTATCTCTTTTTCAAGGTGTTGAGTACTTTTCCTGAGGTTTTTATATGCTATATTGATGTTTGGTTCTTAACACAACCTCACAAGTTGGAGTGTTGAACTTTGGCACTCTCCCTTTGCAAACCCCCGAGAGGCAACAGTTGACTTCCTTTTCGAACTTCTCGCAACTTGCAATCTCATGAGTTCAGGTGTCGAGATTTTTTGCTCTCCTCTAGTGAATCTCTGAAGTGCAATAAGTTAACAGGATGTTGACTCCTTCCCAGACGATGAGTTTCCACCTGTTAACCACACGGTCTCCACCTGATGGACCTGATGTGTGTTCGCACGAGTCTCGGCGCTGGGCACTTCACGACTTCTATAGTCAAAAGTGATTCCTCTCAACCTCCAAATCCCAAAGTGCACGATATTGCGAAGGTTTTGATCCAACGGTCTTCCTATGCCCTGGATCCAATGGTTGTCTCTTCTCCTCACTACTCAGAGATTCGTGAAATCAAGAGCTTTGTCTACCCTCTCCAAAATCTTGAACTCTGAATCCACAGGATAACCCAATAGTCCTTTGAACTCCTGTTAGTTCCCTGATCACTGCCACGCGTCCTCCATAGATGGACGATCCTGATCACTTTGGGACTTTGCAACTTGTGAAGTCAAAAGACTTCCCTATTCCGATCTCTAATGTCGAATCCCTGAGATACGAGGATATCACGAAATGCATCCCCCTAGATGGATGGCTCTGATGTATTTGGGAATTCATGAGTTGAGACTTCCTCTCTCTCGAATGTTACCTCTCATACTCCTGATATATGAAACCCTGATGGGTCCTCAACTTTTTTCCACGCGTCCTCTTCACGATGGACGGTCTTTATCCTTTCGGGATTTCGTGGTTCCTCTCCTCTGCACATACAAGATTAAATCTCGTGCAGCTCCTCCCAGATCCGAGGGTTATCAACTATATATTCTAGATCTGATAGCCCAAATCTCTCTCTTCCACTATGCTCTCATATGCCACTTGGACATGAAACTTCAATGGTACAGATCTTCCTCTCTAGCTCTGAATCAATGGAAACTGTAGCTCCCTCCTGAGCTTTCGCTTCTTCCTCCTCCTTGGAATATTTCCAAAGTATCAAAGGTCTTATCCTTTATTTCTCTTACGATCCTATATCATTGGTCTCGCTTGCATTCTTGAAGACGCTTTCCCTCCTGAGCTTCAGGACTATGAAACCTTGAAGGGTTTCCCTGACTTCCTGCACCCCTTGTAGATATTACTCTGTGCACAAAGGCACTATTTCTCCTGAGCTTTTTCTTACTTGAATCCTTAAAGGATTCTTTGACCTATACACTGATTTCAAGGTCCCTACACACATGAAGGCGCTATCTATCCTAATATTCTATGTTGCTCATACCTCTAAAGTCTTTGTCCCTTTCTGTCCTTGAAAGGATGGAAATGCCCTCTGGAAACTTCCTGCTCAAGCACTCCTTGTTGAGCCTGCAGGGTGTTCAACAACCCTATGAAGGTCTTCTTAACACTTCCTTCTCTCTCGGAACTCTAAGAGTTCTTCCTGTGCAAACTGACACTTACTCAATGCCCTCCTAGTGGAGCTCCTACAGAATCCCTCAGTGATATTTTTCCATTCATCGAACTCTAAGAAGAGTTCTCTTGTGCGCTCTTTGCACTTGCTCAATGCCCTCCTGACAGAGCTTTCCTAGAATTCCTCCAAATTTTTTCTCTTCTCTAAACTCAAGATAGAGTTCTTCTCCTCAATGCAGCCCATGCATCTGCTCAATGCCCTCCTAGTAGAGATCTACAAAACCCCTCAGTGATTATGTCTTCTACTATGTCCTCCTCTACATAGTTCCTCCTCCAAGGTGTTCAACAACCTTGAGGATTCTCCTTGGGTCAGTGACTTCAGCTGGTGCACCCTCTTGGCACGTCCTTGTCCAAATTCCATAGAATTTAGAAGTGCATTTCTTGCACTGGCTTATAGAACCCACAGTGTTCTGTCACACCCTCTTAGCATGAAGCCTCAAAGAACACCAAAATTGAATATCAAAGAACTCAATAGACAAATGCTTATGCATGTAACCTCCAAATGCACATCTACAACATACATCTATAGAATATCATCAATACATAAAGGCATTCATCACACATAGAATATCATTCAAGAAACATTGCTTCTATTTGTATTAATCAAGAAATTCCTCTTTACAATGTGGGTTGAGCTCGGACTGCAACAGAGTCTCAACTCTCCTCTCTTCTCTATCTATGCTACTCTCACAGACTCTCATGCAGAGCTCTCCTAACTCTCTCTCTCTCAAAACTACTAACATAATATCCAAGATCTTTTACATGAAGCAGGCTCATTTGAGCTCTTCCCTCCAAGATACCTACCCTATTCAATTACATTAAATTTACATTGAATGGGTTGTTTAGTCCATATCGGAGCTAGATACAACCTTACAACTATCAAAGGATACTTCTACCTATTTCTTTCTCAAAGGCACGGCTTTGGCTCTACCATCCTTACATACATTTAATACGATTTCAAATTCAAAATGTGAGAGGATTGGCACCTCTCTTCCTTGAATGCACTCTTTGAATTTGATGAGTGGGTTGGCTAGCTGGCGCTGGCTAGCGTATGGTTAGTTGAAGTGATGATCCAACATCAAATTGCAATAACAATATTATTTGATGTTCATGCTCCTCCTCAAAATTAGAATATACAAGTATTTCATCCACGAATACTATGACAAACTTATCCAAGTAATTTTTTAATATGCCATTCATTAAGAACATCAATACAGATGGTGCATTGGATAATCCAAATAGCACCACTACAAACTCATAATTCCCATACCTGGTTCTAAAGGTTGTCTCATGGATGTCTTCCTCCTTCATTCTTACCTGATGGTATCCTAATCTCAAGTCTATCTTTGAAAATATCTTTTCTCCTCTTAGTTGATCAAAGATTTCATCAATTATGGGTAGAGGATACTTGTTCTTTATAGCAGACTTATTCAGCTATCGAAAGTCAATACACACCCTCAAGGTTCCATCCTTCTTTTTGAAAAAGAGTATTGGTGCTCCCCAAGGTGAAACACTTCGACGCATGTAACCTTTCTTCAACAATTCCTCTAACTGCATTTGTAATTATTTTAACTTGGGCATACTCATTCTATAAGGTCTTTTTGACACCGGGGAAACTCCTAGCACTAGATCGATAGAGAAATCTATTTCCCTTTTTGGTGGCAAGCCTGGCATTTCTTGGAATACATCCTCAAATTCTTTTAGTATCGATAAATCTTCAAAGATTTTCCCCTTTGTACCTTTTGGATCCTCCACATGGGATGCATACAATTGACATCATTTTCTGAAACATCTCTTTAGCTGTAAGGTTGAAATATCCCTTATAGAGATGGGTCTTGGAACTCCTTTCACAGTGCTTTGTTTTCCATATCCATCAAGACATGTAAATTTCTTTCTATGAAAATGTAGGACATCATGATTCTTGTCCAACGAATCCATTCCAGTTAGAATATCATAAGACCCCAATGGTATAATATTTAGATCAACACTAGTATTCACACCATTAATACTTATGGAATAACTTTTTACCATATCATGGATTCTCCTTTTGCTTTCAGTGGCTAGTTGAAGAAAACTTCATTTTCCAAGCTTACGTTTCTCCAAATGTAATCTATCCACTATTTTAGGATCAATGTAACAATGTCTTTCTTCATAATCAATCAAAATAGAAATTGAATGATTTATGATCTTACCTTCTGTTGGCACCTAAATGTGCTTATGAAATTTTTTTAGAGGGACAATGATTTTAGATGGCCTTTAAATCAACGACCCAAAAATTGGCATGAGGCCTTATGCAGGGAATTTGTGTTTTTACTAAAATTTGGGCTCGAAGGCTAAGCTTCAGCTCCATGCTTCAATCTCCAACACCTGTGTACTAGAAATCAACACATTACAAATCAAATTAAAGTGCTTAGTTACATGGAGGAGGATCCTACGAAGTATCAAAATTCTATGTTCATTGCATTAATAATATTATTCCTTTTTAGCTACTATAAGGTTTTTTATCCTTTTTATATATGGAATAAAATGCATTCATGTGATCTATGCTAAAAATCATAAGAACTTGATAGCTACACTGAATATCGATAGCATTGAACATAGAAAGTAATTTCCTCAAAGAGAATGCCAAATGGGAAGGTGAAAACATGTGTTTTAAAGGTTTGATCTCCAAGTTTCCAAATGACAATAAGAGGAATCCAGGAAGAACAACATGGAGGGAATCAATCACTCCACATTTATCTAGATTTTCACAAGACTTGACAGTTGGATGGTGTGGATGAAAGGTGTGGATGGAAAGTTATGAAATCCCTTATACATACAACTGATATTCCCTCCGATTACTCAAGTGAATGGTACATATCTGAAAGGGTAGGAGATGCCCAAAAATTGAAATCTTGGTAGGTGCCCAAATCATATTATGAGAATGCAGTGCCAAGGGTTATCTTCACTCAGTGCTCGAGCTCAGAGTACACATGTCAAATTATTTTATGAGTGTTTGAATATGTTCCTATTCGAGGAGATTCTTGGAAGGAACTGTTGGTTTCTACAATACATAAGTTTATTTGCACAAAGGTGGTATCCCTTGGTAGACTCTATGCTAGTTTTATAAATCTAGAGAAGTTCATAGGTATGCAGATATTGATGAGTATGTTGGATATAAAAATAAATCATGTTTCATCTACATTCTCTTTTACTCTTGCTGTAGCAATGGATGGTTTTGACTATATATATCAGTGATTTCTTATTTATCTTTAGCAAGATTCTGCACCTAGTAAAATAATATTGAATCTGAACATGATATGATTCCAGAATTTTGTGGGTTTCTAAATCCTACTTTTCAAATAATTTTATCACATTAAAGATTGGGTATGCTCTGTGCAAGAAGTAAAATGTTCTAATATTGAGAGAAATACTCTCTTATAAGGGTTGCCACAATGTCCCGAACAATTTTGGGAATTGCAAAAATGATGAAGATATAAAGAAAAACACTGACCAACTTAAATATGAAGTGTCATCTCCAGTTGGCATTACCATAGTTGGGATTCATGAGTTGGATAAAGAAATAATCTCTTGCTTTCAATTGTAATCCCCGAAGAGATCATTTGTTTTAGGCATGAACTACAGGATTTTTGTTTCCAGGCTTGAAATTAGCAATCCATTTTAGTAGGTTTTTGATTTGAATACATTAGTTCCAGATTTGAAGGAAGGAAATCAGGAAGATCCAGGATTTCCAGGAAGACATATTCACAGGTGGCATAATGTACCATTTCTAGATCCACATCTTCAGGGAGAAATCAATCTCAAAAATGCAAGCATAATTTGTGGATCATATTTTTCAATCATATTTTTGAATCCCTAGTTTTCAAGAAAGCATATCAAAAGAAAATGGTCTTAGTCAAAATCCTTATCTCCTGATGAAAAATGGAAAAAGATTGGCTCCTCTCAAAAAGGGGGTTTCATTCAAATAGTTGATATCTTGTTATCTAGATCGATCCTAATAAATTTCCATATGCTTTATTTTTAAAAATGTTGACCAGATTCCATGATTTGTTTTCCTTATCTCCTCAATAGATTTAGGTAGTCTTATCAATGAGTTGTAAAGGGATATAAAATACTGATTCTTGTAAACAAAGAGGGTGGGGAATTCAATTTATGAAGGCTCAAGAGGGTTCAATAGAGATTAGGATGCAGGACCAAGACTCTCTTTTATGATTGTAAAGCAAGAACTATTTCATTTTACACTCAATTCTACAACTCTTTTGATGAGAAAACTTTCTCCTCTATTCTCATTCTTCCTTTTATTACTTTAAAAAAACATGTTATCTTTATGATGCATTAAATATATCTTGTTATGTTGATAAGGCAGTGAAAATTTTACTGATTTCTTTCCCATTCCAAGACTTGTTTTTGAGTACCTTATTCTTTGTTTCTAAATGACACTTAGGATCAGGAATCTTCCTATGTGAGTGAATTGATTGAACACTTGCATATTTCTTTCTTATGGTTTTATCTGTTTTATTAAATTGACTACCATTGACTAAGTAAGTGTGATTGGAACTTTTTTACAATCAGAAATTTATATTCTCTTTATTCGCTTACTACTGGAACCTCCAACCTTTTCAAAAAACCAATATACATTTATCCATAAAAAATATTGCAATAATCCGATGATGTTGTAGCTTTCCCTTTAGCATTCCTGTGAAACTTTATGGACTAACATATTTTGGCATTCTTGTCAGGGACGAAGAAACAAAGATCCCTTCCCTGGGAGAACAAAAACGATCAGATCCTCTTCTTGATTGGGAACAGGAAGAGGACATATGCTCATCTACAGATCTTTCACCATGGAAACTCCACTGTCTAAATATTAAAAGGTGATTCCACTAGGGGATCCAAGTATGGAAGCCATTTTGTCTCAAAGGTTTTTTTGTTGTGATTTTTCAAATGTCATTGATTTTCCAAACCTAATGCTTAGCAAAGATGAATTGGAAGGTATCCTTCCTACATTTAAAGGAGAATATTAGGAGGATCCGGCTAAACAAATTCTAGACTTTCATGAGTTTATTCATGAATGTAAGATTGTGCATGAGGATGTCAAGATCAATCTTTTTAGATAATCATTGAAGGGAATAGCTCTTGACTGGTGAAGATCTCTTCCATCTTCAAGTATTAACTCATTGGAAATTTTTCATAATGCTTTTAGCATATTTTGTAAAGAATAATTTTCAGCTGAAAGTCTTTTGAAAATTGTTGTGATGCATATGAGAAGAAAATTCGGCAGAAATCAGATTTATCTTTTGTTTGCAAGAATGAAAAACATGTTGTTATGGAAGATCTTCAAGATACCATTAATGATAGGAAAGATGATTTCATAGTTGTGGATGCATTTGATCTTGTCCATGATGCACCTGCAGTCTTTGATTTGAATGGAAAAGATCATGTTTAAGATGAGTATAAGGCACAAGTGTTTCTTCAGCATATTGTTGTTGATAAAACTTCTAAACATAACAGAATTGAGGAAGGTTATCAACAACCTGATATATTTATGGTGACAGAAGCTGATTAAAAAATTTATGAAAACATTATGCATGTTAGTCATGAACAATCAGAATTAGCATATGAGAACCATACATCAGGAGTTGAAGAAAAAATTGAGCAACAATCAAAGGTAACCATGTTTGGTTATCAATCTATTTCTTTCTTCTATGAACTGGTAGCCATTTAAATGGAGTCATGATTCTCAGAAGATTTTGGCCTTGCAAATTTTTGAATCAAAGAAGATGGTGGTTGTAAGTATGTGTTACAAGTTAAAATTTTGTTACACATAATGAATCCTTCTTTGATTTCTATCTACATGCAAGTAGATTTTGTAATTGGTTTGATGTTATCATGGCTTCATTGGAAGCATGATTACACATGATGAAGAAAAATTTTATTGGTTAGGAGTAGGAATATATAGAAGAATAATCTTGTCATACGGTCATGTAGATTCTTTAAGTTTCTTTTCAGTCGTTTGTTAGAATAGGTTGCAAAAGTTTGGATCGGATTGGGAATGTTATTAAATGACTCCATAGCCTAATGGACTATATACGATACAAAATTGTGGATGTTTGTAGAGAGGTTGCAAGGTTTTCAGGTGGAATGGACAGACACATGTCTTCTTGTTCTTCGCAGCTCACAGGGAGTGCGCCATCCACAGAAGGAGCCAATTTTTGGCACCTAAATGTGCTTATCATTTTTTTTTAGAGGGACATTGATTTTATATGGCCTTTAAATCAGTGACCCAAAAATTGGCCCTCGACCTTATGAAGGAATTTGTTTTTTTATTAAAATTTGGGCCCGAAGTCCAAGCTTCAACTCCATGCTTCAATCTCCATCACCTATGTACCAGCAATCAACACATTACAAATCAAGTAAAGTTCTTATTTACATGGAGGAGGAGCCTACAAAGTATCGAAATTCTATGTTCATTTCATTAATAATATTATTTCTTTTTAGCTACTATAAGGTTTTTTATCCTTTTTATATATGGAATAAAATGCATTCGTTCCATCTATGCTAAAACCCATAAGAAATTGATATCTACACTGAAGATCAATAGCATTGAACATAGAAAGTAATTTCATCAAAGAGAATGCCAAATGGTAAGGTGAAAAAATGTGTTTTAAAGGTTCGATCGCCAAGTTTTATATGACACTAAGAGGAATCTAGGCATCGCAACATGGAGGGAATCAATCACTCCACATTTATCTAGATTGTCAGAAGACTTGACAGTTGGATGGTGTGGATGAATCATTGGGTTATGTAAAGTTATGCAATCCCTTATACAGGCAGTCGAGATGCCCTCTGATTACTCAAGTGAATGGCGCATATCTGAAAGGGTAGGATGAGCCCAAAAATTGAAATCTTGTTAGGTGCCCAAATCATATTATGAGAATGCAGTGCCAAGGGTTGTCTTCACTCATTGCTCAAGCTCAGAGTACAAGTGTCAAATGATTTGATGAGTGTTTGAATATGTTCTTGGTCGAGGATATTCTTGGAAGAAATTGTTGGTTTCTACAATACATAAGTCTATTTGCACAGTGGTGGTATCCCTTGGTAGACTATATGCTAGTTTGATAAATCTGGAGAAGTTCATAAGTATGCAGATAGGGGAGAATCTGTTGGATGTCAAAAGAAATCAGGTTTCATCTAAATTCTGTTTCTCTCTTGTTGCAGCAATGTCTGGTTTTGACTATATATATCAACAATTTCTTCTTTATCTTTAGCAAGATTTTGTACCTAGTAAAATAATATTGAATCTGAAGATGCTATGATTCCAGAATTTTGTGGGTTTCTAAATCCTCATTTTCAAATATTTTTATCACATTCGATATTGGGTATTCTCTATGCAAGTAGTTTGATGTTCTAATATTGAGAGAAACCCTCACTTCAAAGGGTTTCGATAGCGTCCCGAACAGTTTTTGGAATTGCAAAAATGATGATAGATATAAGGAAAAACCCTGACCAACTTAAAGATGAAGTGGGACCTCCAGTTGGCATTACCATAGTTGGGATTCACGAGTTGGAAAAAGGCACAGTCTCTTGCTTTAAATTGTAATCCCTAAAGAGTGAAGTTGTTTCAAGAATGCGCTACTGGATTTATGTTTCCTTGCTTGAAATTTGCAATCCATTTTAGCAGGTTTTTAATTTGAAGACATTAGTTCCAGATTTTAAGGAAGAAAATCAGGCATATCCACGATTTCCATGAAGACATCTTCACAAGTGGAAGAACATACCATTTCAAGATCCATGTCTTCAAGCAGAAATCAATCTCAGAAATGCAGGCATAATTTGTTGATCAGATTTTTCAATCATATTTTTGAATCCCTAGTTTTCAAGAAAGCATACCAAAAGAAAAGGATCTTTGTCAAAAGCCTTATCTCTTGATGACCAATGGAAAAATGTTGGCCCCACTCAACAAGGGGGTTTCATTCAATTAGTTGATATATTATTATCTGGCTCAATCCTAATAAATTTCCATATGCTCTATTTTTAGAAATGTTGACCATATTCCATGATTTTTTTTCCTTATCTCCTTGAGAGATTTAGGTAGTCTTATCAATGACTTGTAAAGGGCTATAAAATCCTGATTCTTGTAAACAGAGAGGGTTGGGAATTCAATTTATGAAGGCCCGAGAGGGTTCAATAGAGATTAGTATGTAGGAATGATACTGTCTTTTATGATTGTAAAGAAGGAACTATTTCATTTTACTATCAATGCTACAACCCTTTTGATGAGAAGACTTTCTCCTCTATTTTGATTATTCCTTTTCTTACTTTAAAAAAACATGTTATCTTTATGAAGTCTTAAATATATCTTTTTATGTTGATAAGGCAGTGAATATTTCACTGATTTCATTCCCATTCCAAGACTTGTTTTTTAGTACCTTATTCTGTGTTTCTAAATGATATTTAGGATCAAGAATCTTCCTATGTGAGTGAACAGATTGGACTCTTGCATATTTCTTTCTTATGGTTTTATTTGTTTTATTAAATTGACTACCATTCACTAAGTAAGTGTGATTGGAACTTTTTTACAATCAGAACAGGATATTATCTTTCTTCATTTACTGCTGAAACCTCCAACCTTTTCAAAAAACCAATATACAATTATTTATAAAAACTATTGCAATAATCTAATGATGCCCTAGCTTTCTCTTTAGCAGCCCAATGCAACTTTAGGGACTAACACATTCCACCTCAATAATGTTGGATTAGTATTCTTCTTGTCGATCATCTAAGGCGGCATAAATCCTTCCCATGTCTTTGACTGTTGTAGCCTATTGGATGTTGTGTATAGTCTTCACTATGTCCTTTCTATGTGGGAAATCCTTGTACAAGTGATCTTATTTGCATCCCCAACATTGGATTGGTGGCCTTCCAATTTTTCCCAAGGAGTGTTATCTTTTGTAATCATCCTTAGCATACTAGTCATGATTATTTTTATTAGGATCATTTCTATTGAAAGGAGGTTTGAATCCCTTCCTCCTCTAATCAAACTTCTCCTTCTTCTTATCCTTCCAAGATTTATGCATGGACTCTCTACCTTCGCCTTTCTCATACAAGTATTATCCCTCCTGATGGCCTCAATCAAGGTCTTTGGATCATCCTACCAAATATTTTATTTATAAAAGGTTGGAAATCCACTAAAAAACCTATGTATTTTTACCTTATCATCATTTATAAAAACAACATAATTTAAAAACCCCATGAAATTCTTCTCATATTCTTCCATAGACATGTTTTCCAACCCAAGTTCAAAGAGTGTCTTCATTTTCTTGTCATAAAAATAATCTGAGAGGTAATCCTTATTGAAATACTTCTTGAATTTATTCCAAGTGATCCTATTCTCATTAATATGCTCAACTTTATTCAGTTGATCCCACCACATAAACAATTTCCCATGTAAGTGGTAGGTGGAAATTATGGCTTCTAGATTGGATGAATAGTTATGAAATTGAAAATATCTCCTAATTCCAAGAAACCATGCTTCAACATCATCTTCCCTTTCCCTTTCACCATCAAAGTATGGTGGCTTGATATTCCTTATCTCTCCTTGAAAACGGTTCACCTCATGTTTCATTTTTTGGTGCCTAACAGGAGACACATCTGGACTGCATAAGGAATATTCAGATGCATAAAACTTTCTTACTGAGTAAGGAGGTGAGTGGTGTCTATGAGCTATGCTAGCACTTCTGGAATAACTCTCTCTTCCATGATCATCTCTTCTTTCATGACACCTGCCTTCTTCCTCTTTCTTTGAGACATTATTGGCTTGACCTTACAACCAATTTAAGCTCTGCAACACTAGATAATTTATCTTACTTTTCTCTCTCATCAACATCTCATTGTCTACCTTATAGCTTTGCACTTCTATTTTCAGGCTCTTCACAGTTTCTAGTAATGTTTCTTACTCCGCTTGCCCTTTTGTCCATTGGACTCTATCTCTTCATTACCAACTTTGATATTATAACCTTCAGCCTCTTTATCATGTCTGGAGGATCCCTCTCCTTCTTCCATTTCTTTAATACACATTCTAATATGATATGTTTAAATCCCTTAATTCTGCAAAATGTGCAAGCGACCATTTTTTCATAATTAAGTATATGATAAACAACATTTGTCAATAATGCTATAGGTATTTATTTTTTTCAAAACATGAGGAATCATACATAAATAATACTTCCATGTTATCCCTGGGTCGATACATAAATCAATTTTTCATAGGTGATTCCTTCAAACAACTTTCCCAAGTGACCACAACTCAAAATCGCGGGCCAAATCCTTCCTGGTGCCTTTTTGCGTTAGAAATATTATATCGCGGGCCAAATCCTTCCTTCAACACTATCAACTCTTTTGGAGTGCCAAGTCTCCATACTACAGGATATGTTTCCACATATCATGTCCTAATCAATGGCTATTATTTCCTTCCCAGCTCCGGGCTTTGAGGATTTTCCAAACACCTCTCTGCAGATCTCCCAGAGTGTCAAACTACTAGAGTTCCTCTCCTTCCTCCACATATCATATCTCCATCAATGGTGGAGATTAAATCTGGAC
Organism: Picea engelmannii; assembly: GCA_009831015.1. Taxonomy (NCBI): domain Eukaryota; kingdom Viridiplantae; phylum Streptophyta; class Pinopsida; order Pinales; family Pinaceae; genus Picea; species Picea engelmannii. Next base: position 824,390 of record ML780937.1, read on the forward strand.
TTCAGTAGTTCTTGATTAAAAGAAACATACAAGATAAATTCTTTGGAATACCAACTCTCCATACCTTGGGATATTGTGCCATGTTTCAGCTGTAATCAATGGTTGAGATGGAATCCATCCTTCGTGCCTTCAGGAGTCCTTGAACCCAATTGCTTATTCCTTCAATCCTCTAGAGTTACAAGTATCTAAACTATAGGTTATACTTCCATGTTTCCCCTTCTGATCAATGGTGCGAATTTACTCCTCTCTTCAGAGCTTCGGGGGTTTCACCTTCATCACACTTCCTTCCTTTAGAATGTCTAACTAGCGAACTCTTGGAGTGTTCGTCGGTAACTAAGAACCAAGGGGTGCTTAATGGAAGAAAATAATGCATGGACATGTGGCCCTATCTTATGAGTGACAGTGTCATATAATAAGTGGCACAAACAATCTTTGAAAATCATGAAACATGACAACATGTGGCAAGCATCACGTCACTCTAGTGCTCCATGACTTACGAACATCGGAACTTCGGGATACTTCTCCACACTACACAACAAATCCCCATAATGACAAATCCTTGAATATACTGATCTACGAACATGTGTCCTTAAACATGAATGGTCCAAATTTACTCTGGATTTTGGGACAACGGATGTTTTCTTTTGATCCCCGACCATCGTTCATTGGCGATCAAAGATTTTCGTTGTCCGAAAAAAAAGGAAAAATTTACCACAATTTGTTGATCCCCAACCATAAGTCATCAATGATCGATGATTTTCCTTGGTAAATCTTCAACCCTTCACCCAAATCGTTGATCGTCGACCATCGATCGTCGACGATTTTTGTTGGTGAACTTCCACAATTAGAATTTTTGACAAAATCACAGGTGAATTTGGGTCGTTGATCTCATGACCAAGATGATCCTGATTCTTGATTATCTCCAACTCCCCAAACAACTGAAATGAATACAAACCATCGATGCTCCTCATTTTTCAAATTTTCGAATCAATCCCAACTGTCTATTTGGTAATTTCACAAAAAAATTTGCAACATTATAGAGGCCAATAAATTTTGAATTTTTCGACCTTCAAAGTCGAATTCGGCTCCGCAAATCTGTAGATAGAATCTATTAAATTTTTAGACAATCCTGGAATCATTCAAACTCAGATCTGTTCATGAATTTGGGGAATTTCACTCAAACGTTTCCACCATTTTTCCCCAATTCAAAGAGACATATAAAATATGTGACACTGAATTTTATCGATTCACACTTGTTCTAGACTGTAACAATTTGAACAAGAAGCTATGATAACAATTTGTAACATTCTTGTCCCCCCAATTTGGGAAACGCCACTACAATTCTACTTTGTTACCAAATTGTAACATACCCATCCCCCCTACAAGACAAGCATGCCACAGCAAGAACGAACCTCTTATCTGATTTCAAATCTCTGATAATAATTAATTACTAAAGAATCATGAAATACATACATTCAATGATCAATATTCATACCAGAACATAAAATACATGCACAATATAACATTCACATCATTAACTAGAAAGCATGCATATTATAGGTACAATCTCAGGTATAATAATTTGATATGCAACGAAAATAAATACACAAGCAAAATAAACCATAACAGAGAGAAATTATATTTTATAAAATAAGACACCAGTTGGATGTAGACCAAGGATGTTCCACCCAACCATAGACACTGTTGCTCCAAGTCTCAACAACAATTTCATCCCCAATCCATGGCTATGAATCTACGAGGATGGTTACTGAGTGTTACTTGGATTCCCAGACCAATCAGCACTCAAGTTCTCACGATATTCTCTAGCACTCATAGCAATCAAAGTACCCATCTCTCTTCTACCAATCCTGCGCCACCCAAGAGAATGGACCTCCACCCTTCTCTGCCATAGTCCCTCAAGAATTCCCTCTCCTTCCAAGGCTTCAATGCATCTGGTCAAGAATCTCCATGTTGGGACTCTCAGGACTTGCAGTTGTGATCAAATTTGAACACAGGTCAAGCATATTAGACATGCATGCCTATAATCATGGTTGGATTACACCAACAATATCTACATCCAACAACCATGGTTGTTCTTCAATAGTTCATCCTCCTTTCCTAAGCCAAGACACGAAAATGAGGAAAGGTGAGTGAGTGAATGAATGAATGGAGCATAGAATCCATGAGAGAGGATTAATAGTGAAAAAATTGGGTCATTGAACATGTGAAGTTACCACCAACAAAACCAGAATGGGGACGGGAATGAGAGTGATTGAATGACCAAAATGAATGAGAGAATTAGCCAACCCAGGTAATCCCTTCTATAGACTAGGGACAGGTTTTTGTAATTCATGGGGATCAAGAACCTCTTGGCCTTCCCCCAATATCTTACATAATGTATCCCCCCCACCTCCCCCCCCTATTACACAAAATGGGTAATATAAAATAAATAAGCACTTAGCCCCTTAAGCCCCATGTCTTGTGGAATCATAGCCCACTATAAATCTATTCCTTGTGCATCTAGAAGCCAACAATGTTTTTATTATTATTAATGATAAAAAAATTACATTTCCTAGGCACATTGGCCTTTTCATAATTGTTTGGGAACTTTGGCCTCTCAAAAATGTAACAATACATTATTTAATATGGGGCTCAAAACCTGCGTGTTGCATTTTTACTTCTTCATCAAGACATGTAAATGTCTAGTTATGACAATCTAGGACAACATAATGCATGTCCAACCAATCCATTCTGATTATAATATCATAATACCCCAATGGTATAATATTTAGATCAACTTTAGTATTCACACCATTAATACTTATGGAACAACCTCTTAACATATCATGGATTTTCTTTTTGGTTCCAGTGGCTAGCTAGAACAAACTTGATTTTCCAAGCTTAATTTTCTCCAAATGTAATCTATCCACTATTTTAGGATCAATGTAACAATGACTTTCTACTGAATCAACTAAAATACAAACATGATTATTAATAATCTTACCTTCCACCTCGATCATATGGATTGGTACTCTGCTTGTCATTCATCTAAGGATGCATAAAGTTTTTCCATGTCTTGTACTATTGTAGCCTCTTCTATGTGGTGCATGGTCTTCACTTTGTACTTTCTATGAGGGAAATACTTGTATACATGATCTTATTTGCATCCCCAACATTGGATTGGTGTTATTCCCCTTTTTTCCAAGGATTCTTCTCTCTTGGAATCATCCTTAGAATACTGGTCTTGATGATTTTTATTAGGGTATTTCTATTGAAAGGAGGTTTGAATCCCTTCTACCTCTGATCATATTTCTCCTTCTTCTTATCCTTCCAATATTTATACATAGGTTCTCTACCCTTTCCTTGCTCATATATGTACTTAGCCTTCCTAATGGTATTATTCAAAGTTTCGAGTTCATCATATTGAATATTCTTTTTATAAAAGGATGGAAATCCACTCAAAAACCTCAGTACTTTCACCTTCTCATCTTTTATAAATCCTACATACTTTATCAGCTCCACAAACCTCTTTTCATACTCTTCCATGGTCATTCTACCTAGCCCGAGTTCAAATAACTCCTTCATTTTCTTATCATAGAAGTGCTATGAAAGGTACTCCTTCTGAAAATATTTCTTGAACTGCTTCCAAACAATCCTATTCTCATTAATGTTCTCAACTTGCTTCAGTTGATCCCACCACATAACAACTTTCCCATGTAAATGGTATGTGCCAATTCCGTCTTCTATGTTTGATGAGTATTTATACAATTAAAAATATCTCCCGAATCCAAGCAACCATGCTTCAACATGATCTTCCCTTCCTCTTTCACCATCAAAGGATGGTGGCTTAAGCATCCTCATATCTCCTTGAAAATTTTCCAATTCATGTCTCCTTCTTTGGTGCCTAATAGGAGACACCTATGGAATACTTATGGAATCTTCAGATGCATAAAATTTCCTTGATGAATAGGGGCGTGAGTGATGTTTATGAGTTCTGCTAACACTTCTTGAATAGCCAACTCTTTTTTGGTCATATCTTCTTTCATGACATCTTCCCTCTTCGTCTTGTTTGAGTTTGATCCATTCTTTGTTTTCCTCTACAATTGATTTAATCATTGCATCACTTGAGAATTTATCTTATTTTTATCTCTCCTAAGTCTCTCATTGTCTTCTTTGTAACTCTGCACTTCTATTTTCAGGATTCTCACAGTCTCAATCAATGTTTCTTTCTCCCCTCCGTCCTTGTTTCCATTGGATTCTATATCTACAATACCAACATTGATATTTTGACATTTGGCCTCTTTCTCATGGTTGGAAGATCCCTCTCCTTATTCAATTTATTGAATATGCAATATTAAAATGAATTGATATTTTGACACCCCCAAATTCTGCAAAATGTGCAAGAAACAATCTTGTTAAAATTACACATATTATAAGAAACAATTTCCAAACAATGCTGCAGGTCATTTTTATTCTCAATTCATGAAGAATATACTATCATTATACATATTATAACACTTCCATGTTATCTTTTAGCTAGTACAAAATTTTAATTATGCACATGCACTTCCTTCAAGCCACTTTCCATGTGACCACAGCTCGAAACCACAGGCTTATTCACTCTTTAGCACTTTCCTTTGTATTATTCTACATGAGAGTTTGTTCGTACACAATGACTAATATCTTAGTCAATTTTGGATCCCTTTTTGCCTCAAATTGACCCCCCTTTACCTTTTTCATGAGACCGGTTGGTACCAAGCCCTCCATACTTAGGCCTTCGACTATTCTCCCTTTTCAATATCCTATATCTCCCGTAGTTAAATTTCACCAAACACTTATATTAACTCCACTTAACAGATCTGATGGTAGAGATTGATCTCCCATTGACTGGACGATCCCACCCATCTGAAGTCTTCAATGAGATGAATGGTTGGAACTTAATCATACATTGGGATGGAGGACCTTTATCAATTCGGGACTTGGGATCTCTGGGACTCTAGGACATTTCCACTCCCAATTCTCTCAAATCCCTCAGAGTGACAATCGTCAAAGTACTTACCCCATCCTTCCACTATTTAATCGAATGGTTAGGACTTAATCAAGCATTGAGACATACAATCCTTAAACAATTTATGATTTCGGCTCTCCGAAACTCCTAGAATTTTCCATTCCCAAGTCTTTCCACTTCCCCATAGTGATTACTATAGAATTTATTATGCCATCATCCTACTACTTGATCCAATGGTCGAGAAAGGGCCCGAAGGGATCTTATATTGACAGTTTGCATGCATTCGCGACTTCGGTCTTCGACACTTTTCACTAGTAGAGACCTTAGACACCCCTGGAGGCCATACTCCCAAAGATGACATGGCATCATGACATCACCCATGGCGACATGGAAGCATGGAATGCATGCCATGTGTCACTAAAAAATGAACAAGTTATGGTCCAAATGGTACTAAATCTGAGTGACATGTGTCCCCACATGGAACCCCTTCCATGTGCCCTACGACGCATGATCCATAAAATGAACAATCCACATTATCTTCTCTAGATTTGATAGTGTACAGGATTTCACAGACTACGGCTTTACACTTCGCAGTTTCAACACTTCAGGGCTTCGACACTTTGGGGATTTGATCTGTACACCCAGTAATCGTCGAAGTGGCAAAGTTTTGAAGTCCAGAAACATTTCTAACCTTCCACCATTGCTAGATCTGATGCTCAAAACTTCTCATGAAGTCCTTCCCTCGATCTAACGGTCGATTGGGAAATTCGATACTTTGGCACTCTAGGAATATGGGTTACAACAATCCTAAAAGGCTAAATTCTCTTGGAGTTAAACTTTCCTATGTTTTCAGCTCCATATGACCATGATCAATGGCGGATATTTCCCCCGATCCTCCTATCATATCAGACACTTGACGAGACTTCGCGACTTCGGCCTTCAACATTTCGGGATTTTCTTGCCTACCATAATTGTCGAAGCGATCAAGTTCCAAATTATTTCATTCTCCGCTTGGATTTCATCGACGACTGACGATCAACAAGCTTGATCTGACAGTCATGACTTAATATTCCCCAACCTCTGGTTTCACCTTTATCAGATGACCCTTTTCCACCTTCCTTCTGATCTAAATATTGACATATCCTTGATCCCATGGTTGTGATCTCTCCCAAATTCAAAAAGGGACGTTCATGATTCTACAATCCCTTTACAAGGATCTATGTTTACATGATGTTTTGGCTTCTATGTGATCCCTCAATTCTGTCTCTCTTGATATTTACGATTTCAGGGTTATATTATTTCTTAACCGTAATACCCTGTCAAATAGTTCCGACCCATATCAGGCTTAGTGTTGAAAACTAGAGCTTTGATACCAATTTGTGACATACCTAGCCAACCCTAGGATGGGATACACCACTTTAGGCCCTCTTATGGACTTCTTTCAACTTCTCATCCAACTCATAATTAATAAATAAGCATGCAGTATTCATATGAATAGATCAAGATTCATGTTACGAGATAAATAAATGAGACATATGTCATGCACAACAATAACTAGGAAGCATTCATATTACAGATACAAATTTCATGGATGAGTAAATACACACAAAAAAAAAACCAGAAGCAAATAAAACCATAACAGAGAGAACTTATATTTAATTCAACGAATCACCAACTGGTTGCAGAATAAGGATTTTCAACCCAACCACAGACATTTTTCTTCCAAGTATCAACAACAGTGTCACCCCCAAGATAGGGCTATGAATCCACAAGTAAAGTTCCAGAGTGTCACTCGGCTTCCCAAACAAGTCATCACTCAATCTCTCATAGGATTTTCAGCACCCACAACAATCAAAAGTACACCAACTCTCTTCTATCCATATTGCACAACCCAAGAGAATGGACCCCTTTCTCTGCCAAATAGTCCCTTAGGTTGTCCATATACTTCTAGGGCTCCAGTACAACTGGTCCAAAATCTCCATGATGGGACTCTCAGGACTCACATTTGTGAGAAAATTTGAACACATGCCAGACCATATCAGACACACATGCCTTGATTCATGGCTGGAATACACTAGTAGTCTCTACAACCAATAATAACATGGCTCTTCTAAATCAATTCATTTTCCTTTCCCAAGCCAAGACACAAATGAGTAAAGACAAGTGGGCTAAAAAAGGAATGGAGTGAAAAAAAAAAATGAAAGGTGTGAACAATGAGCAATTGAGTGAATGAGTGACCGAGTGAAGAAGAGCCAACTCCCACCCCAGACCAAAGGTGGGTTTATGTATTGGAATTAAGGAACCACTTGGCCTACCCCCCAAGAAAATCATGTAACTGTTATTCTTGATTAAAACAAAATTCATAAAAAAAAGTATAAAATAAATATGTATTCCCTCAAGCCCCCTCTCATGTGAAATCATATCCCCCTATAGCTCTTGTCCTTGTCCTTCTAGCATCCAGTGATGTATTTATGATTGATAATGATGAAAAAATTACATTTCCTAGGCACGTTGGGCCCTTTCAATTGTTTGGCCACTTTGGCCTTTCCTATATTAACAAAATACAACATTTAATACGGTGCTCAAAACCTAGGGTTTTATAGTCCGGTTTAATAGTGGAAGGATAGGGTACAAGATTTGGAAAGTATCACTCGAGGGGAGTTGAGAGACTTGGGAGTTGTAATGTTCCACATTCATGGAGCGTCGAAGACCCAAATTGATTAAGTTCATCCATCTCAACGTCTGATTAAATCACAACCGTTGATCTCTTTGAACCCTCCAGATGGGGCAGGACCATCCATTCAACGAGAGATTAAATCTCAACCGTATGGTCTACTAGAATAGTTATTGGAAGGGTTTCAGAGAAGTTTAACTCTGGGAGAAATTAGAAGATTGAAAAGGGAGATTATATGAAGAATGAAGTCTGGAGGACTTGGTCCCAACATTGGTCCCATGATAAGGTAAGGGGGGTCAATTAGAAGCGAAAAAGAATCTGGAAGTAACAAATCCCTCAGATATTATGTTCGAGCAAGATCCTACATAGAAGAATAAAGAGGAAGGCGCTAAAGAGTGAATAATACCATGGTTTCGAGTCATGGTCGCATGGAAAGTGGTTTGAAGGAAGCGCCTATGTAGAATATGAATTTTTTATTATCTAAAGGAGATGTGCAATTTTTGACAAGATCTTGTTGTAAAACAAAATAAAAGGGGATGAAAGTGATTTTTTTTCGGAAAACCATAACTTTCAACTCAAATATCAAATTGGGGAACGATTATAGTCATTGAAAATATGAATCATAGAATGATAGCATGGAATTGTTGTAATATGGAGAATGTTAATATATTCCTCATGGATTGAGAAGAAAAAAGACCTATAGTATTGTTTGGCAATTTTTCTTTATAATATGCATAATTCTAACAAAATGGTTGCTTGAACGTTTTGCAAAATTAGGGGGTGTAACCATATCAGTTTTGTATAACAATGCATATTCGAGAAATGGAAGAAGGAGAGGGAGCTTCCAGCGATGATAAAGAGGCCAAAGGTGAAAATATCAATGTTGGTAATGTAGTGACAAAATCCAACAGACACAAGGGAAAAAGGGAGCAAGAAACAATGATAGAGACGGTGAAAAGCCTGAAAATATAAGTGCAGAGTGACAAAGAAAAAAATGAGAGACTGATAAGAGAAAAAAATCAGATAAATGATCAAGTGATGCAAATCTTAAATCATATGCAGAGGAAAATGGATAATGGATCAAACTCAAAATAGGATGAAGAGGGAAGATGTCATGAAAGAAGAGATGACCGAAGAATAATTGGTTATTCAAGAAGTGCTATATGAACTCATAGAAATCACTCACCTCCCTACTCAACAAGAAACTTTTATGCATCTGAAGATCCCATAAGTAGTCCAGTGGTGTCTCATGTTAGGAAACAAAGAAGAAGACATAAATTGGATAGTTTTCAAGGAGAGTTGAGGAACCTTAAGCCACCATCCTTTGATGGTGAAAGAGAAAGGGAAGATGATGTTGAAGAATGGTTTCTTGGACTGAGGAGGTATTTTCAATTTCATAACTACTCATCAAACCTAGAAGCCAAAATTGCCACATACCATTTACATGGGAAAGTTTTTATGTGGCGGGATCAACTGAAGTAAGTTGAGTACATTAATGAGAGTAGGATCACTTGGAAGTAGTTTCAGATATATTTTCAGAAGGATTACATTTCAGAACACTTCTATGACAAGAAAATGCAGGAGTTATTTGAACTTAGGCTGGGAAGCACGACCATGGTAGAGTATGGAAAGGATTACTTGGGGTTGATAAAGAATTTGGTGTTTATGAAATATGAGAAGGTGAAAATACATAGGTTGTTAAGTGGATTTACATCCTTTTATATAGAGAGGATTCAATATGATGAACCCAAGACTTTGACTGAGACCATTAGGAAGGAGAAGTACTTGTATGAGCAAGGAAGGGGAAGAGAGTCTTTGTAGAAATCTTGGAAGGATAAGAAGAAGGAGAAGTCTCATCAGAGAAAGAAGGGGTTCAAACCTCCTTTCAATAGAAATAGACCACATAGAAATAATTAAGACCAATATTCTAAGGATGAATCCAAGAGAGAAGACTCCTTGGGAAAAAGAGGAAGATCACCAATCCAATGTTGGGGATGAAAAGAAGATCACTTGTACAAGGATTTTCCTCACATAAAGGACAAAGTGAAGACTATGCACAACATCCAAGAGGCTACAATAGTAGAAGACATAGGAATAATTTATGCATCCTTAGATGATCGAAAAGCAGAGTACCGATCCAATATGATCAAGGTGGAAGGTAAGATCATTAATAAACTTGTTTCTATTTTAATTGATTCATAAGAAATTCATTGTTACAATGATCCTAAAATACTGGATAGATTATATTTGGAGAAAATTAAGCTTGAAAAATCAAGTTTGCTTCTGCTAACCACTGGATCCAAAAGGAGATTCCATGATATGGTCATATCTTGTTTCATAAGTCTTAATGGTGTGAATACTAAGGCTGATCTAAATATTATACCATTGGTATCTTATGATATTCTAGTTGGAATGGATTGGTTGGACAAACATTATGTTGTCCTATATTTTCATAACAAGACATTTACATGTCTGTAATGCCCCATATTTTGACTTTAGGTAGTTAGACCATTGTTGTTTACTAATCTTAATAATTCAAAGTTTAGCATTTGTTCGGAGTCAGATAGACTTGGTTAGACATTGAGATGTGTACCTCTAGACCTATTTGTATGTTACATGATATATTCTCATGACAAAGATAGTTATTTGATTATTTGAACATGAAAATTAAAGTGGGTAAGTTCGGTACATGTATACCAATTCAAGTTATGTTGTGAATGTATAATAGATGCAATGCATCATGTAAATAGGAATACATTTCTTAATTGAGCGTCGATGCAAATATGGATTCTTATATAAATTTGTGATGTATCTGC
>ML780937.1:882190-902520 GCA_009831015.1 Picea engelmannii
TAACATTTATTATCTAGCATGAGAATAATGACTTTTTATTTTATTTATTGTTGTTTAATGCAAGTCATTTATATTTAGTTTTATTTTAATATTTTCCCAAAATATCTAGATAAGAAAGGTTGATGGATAGTAATGAGGGGGGGTTGAGGAGACTTGGGGAAGTGTGTATGGAAACTTGATAAATAGGGAGAAGAAGTAGAGAGGAGGGGGATGGAGAGGTTGGAGCATGATGAGAGGTTGTGAGATTTTTGGAAGATAATTCTTGTGATAGTTTTCTTTGAGCATTTGTGCTTTGTTGTTCTTGGAGTCATGGGCATGGAGGGCCAAGAAACCGAAAGGTTTATTGGAGCTAGGAAGCCGGCTAGGCTCCTAGTTGGCAGGGAGGATTTCGTTGTTTCACTCTGGGCAAGCGGGAAACGAATACTTGGAAGCACCCAGGACTACTTTACAACTGATGAGATTCTACAAACTAAGGAGGAGGTATTTTTCAGTGATATTTTTGTTATTTATATTTTGGGTATACTTATGTTTTAAGTTCTTAAATCTTAAATTTATCCTACTACTTATTTCATTATGTTAGTAGATTTATCATTGAGAATATGTAGAAGAAATGAGTAAATACAAATCAATGAAATAATGCTAAAGCAAATTTGTTATTGTATGTGTATAAAATTAAAGAGTAATTGTTTATCATCTTGGTAGGGTGTTACAATGTCTTGATGAAGAAGGAAAACACAGAACTATGAAAGGAGTTCCAAAACCCGTCTCTATAAGGGAGACTTCAGCCTTACAATTGAAGATATGTTTTATAAAAGAATGTCAATTGTATTCATCCCATGTGCAGGAAATAAGAAATACAAAGGGGCCAAGCCTTGAAGAATTTTTGGTACTACAAGAATCTGATTATGTATTCCAAGAAATATCAGGGTTTCCACAAAAGAGGGAGATATATTTCTCTATTGATTTGGTGCTAGGAGATGCTCAAGTATTAAAAACACCTTACAAAATGAGTACACCAGAATTAAAATAATTACAAATGCAGTTGGAAGAATTGTTGAACAATGGGTTCATATGCCCTAGTGTTTCACCTTGGGGAGCACTGGTACTCTTTTTTAAAATAATGATGGAACTTTGAGGTCATGTATTGAATTTTGACAGATGAGTAAATTCACTTTAAAGAAAAAGTAAGCTCTACCCATAATGGATGACCTCTTTGATAAGATAACAGAGGAAAATATATTTTCAAAGATAGACATGAGATCAGGGTACCATCAGGTAAGAATCAAGGAAGAAGATATAAATAAGACAACCTTTAGAACCAGGTATAGGCATTATGAATTTGTAGTGGTGCCATTTGGATTATCTAATGCACCAATTGTATTTATGTGATTAATGAAGGACAGATTCATAAATTACTTGGATACGTTTTTCATAGTATTCCTGGACAAAATACTTCTCTATTATAAGTCAAAGAAAGAGCATGAACATCACCTACGACTGTTATTGGAAGTGTTGAGGGAACATCAATTGTATGCCATGCTTAGTAAGTGTTATTTTTACCAAGAACGGATCCATTACTTGGGACACATTATTTCAGAAGAAGGTATAGCAGTAGATACAAGAATATTGAAGCCATTAGAGGATTGCCAACACCAAGGAACGTTTCAGAAGTTATATCCTTTATGGGATTAGTTGGTTACTACAAAAAATTTATAGCAGGGTTCTATAATATTTCTCATCCCATCACTTATTTGAAAAAGAAGGGAATTCAATTTTAATGGACATTTGAGTGTGAAGATAACTTTAATTTGTTGAAATAATTACTTATTAGTAAACCTATTTTAAAGATTGTTGACCCAAATGAAAGTTTTTTGGTATGTACAGATGCATGCAATGAAAGATTTGGTGGAGTCCCCACTCAAAATGGACATGTCATTGATTATTAGTCCAAAAAGATTAAAGAACATGAGAGGAACTATGCCACACATGACTTGAATTTTTTTTCCATTGTTCACGCTTTGAATATATAGAGGCATTATCTCATGGGGAAGAGGTTTGAATAAAGAACAAACCATAATGGTCTGGAATATCTTTTTGAACAACCAACTTTAAATGCCAGGCATATGAGATGGATGAAATTTTTAAGTGAATATGATTTTGAAATAAAGCATATCATAGGAAAAGAAAATAAAGTTTTTGACGTAGTTAATACAAGAGTACATCTCATGCACACTACAACGGTTGGTATTCATCAATCATAGTTAAAGAGAAAAAATTTAGATGTCACAAATCAACATTACCTACAAGTAAAGGAAATATTACAACAAGAAAATGTACAACTAAAAATTAAATAATATGAGATAGAGGAAGATGGATTACTTATGCATAAAATAAACTTTATGTTCCTAGTTCCAGAGAAATTAAGAATTTGGTATTAAAATAAATGGAAAATGTTCCATATGTCATGCATTTTGGTTACCAGAAAACAATTGTCGTAGTAAGAAGCCATTTTTTTTTCTAGGAATGAAAAGAGATGGTGTTGATTTCATTTCCAGATGTATGGAATGTCAGATAGTGAAGTCTGAGCATAGACACCCAATGGGTTTTGTACAACCATTAACATTTCCAGAGAAGAAATGGGAACTGGTAACCATTGATTTTATAACTAAATTGCCTAGGACAACAAGACAACATGATTCAATCATGGTAGTGGTTGATAAATTGACAAAGAATTCTCATTTTGTTCCAGTGAAAATGACTCATACAACACCTAATATTGCAGAAATTTACATGAGGGAGATTGCTAGGTTGCATGAAATACCTAAGGTAATTGTCTCTGACAAAGACACAAATTTTACTTCAAATTTTTAGAGGGGATTATTTAAAGGATTTGGTACAAACCTGAACTTTATCACAACATACCATCCATAGTCATATGGGAAGATAGAGAGATTCAACGAAGTAGTTGAAGACATGTTGAGAATGTATGTGATGGATAAACCATCTAAGTGGGAAGATTACTTGCACTTGGTTGAGTTTTCCTATAATAATGGGTATCAAGCTTCATTGAAAATGATCCCATTTGAAGCTTTGTATGGTATGAAATGAAATACTCTATTAATTTGGGACAACCCAACAGATAGAGTGGTACTTGGGCTAGAATTGCTTAAGGATATGGAAGACCAGATGGTTAGAATTAAGAAAAATTTAAAGGCAACTCGAGATAGACATAAAATTTATGTATATAAGAATAGGATAGCTAGAGAATTTAATGTGTGGGAGCATGTTATTTTAAAACTGAATCCCAAGAAGAGCTCTTTGATGTTGGGTAGTTGTACAAAGCTAGCATCCATATTTTGTGGTCCATTTAAGATATTGGACATAATAGGGCCAGTTGCATACATGCTTGCATTTCGTGCTTCCATGAATGTGCATAATGTATTTCATGTCTCTTTGCTAAAAACATATGTACATGATCGTAACCATGTTATTGATTGGCATCTGATTCAGGTAGAGACAGAGGAAGGATTTCAAGTCCATCCAATGCAAATATTGGAAAAAAAAATTGAAATTCTCCAGAATCAAGTCATAGAGTTGGTAAAAGTATAGTGGACCTACTACGGTCCTAAAGATGCTACTTGGGAGAATGAACATGCCATGCGGGCAGATTACCCGTAACTCTTTGAACAAATTTTAAAAATTTTGATTTATGTTTTGTATATGCACTGAGGACAGTGCCAAAATGAGGGAGAGGGAAATGTAATACCCTAGTTTTGAGACCCATATTAAATAATCTATTTTGTTAATGAAAGGACAGAGTTCCCAAACAATTAAAAGAGGTCAGTGTTCCTAGGAAATGCAATGTTTTGATCACTATTAATAATAAATGCATAATTAGTTTCTAGACGGACAAGGAAAAGAGTTATAAGGCACTATGATTCCACAAGAGAGGGGGATTGAGGGGATAAGTATTTATTTTATATTTTATCTATCCATAATTATTTAATGGAGAGGAGTGGTTACATGAGCTTATTGGGGAAGGCCATGTGGTTCTTGATTTGAAAGTAAATATATAAACCCATCTTGTGGGTTATTTTTTCTTATTCTTCTTCTTCCCTCATTAATTCACTCACTCACTCATTGTTCATTGTTCACACCTTTAATTATGTTCTCCCTCCACTCATTATATCACCCACTCGTGTTTCCTCATTCGTGTTTTGTCTTGGGAAAGGAAAATGAATTGTTGGAGACGAGTCATGGTTTTGTTGTTTGTAAATACTGTTGATGTAATCCATCCATGAACCAGTGCCTTCATGTCTGAGATTATTTGGCCTTTGTTTAGTTTTTCTCACAACTGCAAATCTTGAGCATCTCAGCATCGAGATTCTTAACCAGATGCACTGGATCCCTGGAAGGAGATGGAAAACCTAATGGAATGCATGGCAAAGAAGGGGGTTCATTCTCTTGGGTTGTGCAGGCTCAATAGAAGAGAGTTGGTGTACCTTGAATTGTTGTGGGTGATGAAAATCCTATGATAAATTGAGTGTTGACGGGTTTGGGAAGTCGAGTGACACTATGGAATAATCCTTGTGGATTCATAGTCCTGGATCGAGGGTGGCATTGATGTTGAGACTTGGAACAAAAGTGTCTATGGTCGGGTGGAACGTCCTTGGTATGCAACCAGTTGGTGATTCATTTCATGAAAGATAAGTGCTCTCTATCATGGTTTTATTTACCTCTGTATTTATTCTATTGTGTATTTATTTTCTATGAAATTTGTATCTATAATATGCATGCTTGATGGTTATTGTTGTGCATGACATAGGTCTCATTTCTTTATCTTGTAGAATGAATATTTAACTCTACATGTGAATATTTCATGCCTCTTTAGTAATTATAAATTTATCTTAATTCTAGATAAGTTCATAAGTGAGTTTCTGGTAGCATTCCCATCCTAAGAGTGGTTGGGTATGTTTCTGTGGAAGTAATGTATCCCAACCTGGGGGTGGTTCAAAACAACAAAACTCCGAACTAGTGAGTCCCATAGGATTATCTGCACTGACTCAGTGCTTTTAACTTGGTAGGTTTATTGATTTTGTTAGGAACCTAACCTCCCTAACCCCTCATGTAGATAGAATAATATATTTTCCATGTAATATAGGTCGGAATTAATTAATAAGGCCTATTTAATAAATATGAACAAGTTAATGTAATAATATTTAATAGAATCTTTCACTTCTAGAAAGATATTCATCCATAATGTTCTTTAGAAGATAGAATTAGTATAAATAATAGTAGGAGGCATGATAAAGCTTTGTCTTTCCAATTATTGTAATAGAGGGTTTCTCTACTAGAGGTTTCCCCTTCAAAGAGACAAGTGAACATTGCTCCCATTTCAATAAAAGGTTTCATTTTTGTTTTTTATTCTCTACATATTATTGTTATGTTGGTAATTTTCGTTATATTCATGTTTAATCTTAATATAACATATCCAAGTGCATAAAAAGTGGTATCATAGAACTTTCATTGGTAGGAATTGTGGGTTAAATTTTTTTCCAAGGTAGAGACATGTCATGGCATCTTCAAACTACAGTGATTTGTCATTCAATCCATAAATATACGATCAGAGAAGCATACAAGTGGGAAGTATCGATTATTGGACACCCTTGTAATCCTTGTTGGTACCCCTTCGAGTGGTAGCACATCAGACAACACCTATATACGAACTTTCACTTCCAGGTACCTCTGATATATTAGGATCCCCCTAGGTATCATGAAACCATCCATAGATATAATGATCAATCTCTTAAAATATATAGTGCCACCAAGAACAACACCGGAGAAGACACTCTCTATGACCTGGGTAATCAGGTAATAAAACTAAAGGAACATTATATCCTCCTTAGTTGGTTCCCTAAGATATTGGTTCATGTGCTATTTTTTGATATCGCACGTATATTAGAGAGATACAACACAGGAAAAACCCTTGGTTGTAAGAACCCTGAAAACCCTAACCATTGGGACGAAAATAGAACAAAAAGGAAACAAACAAGATCTATTGTGTTGCAATCTTTCCTCATGCATTTGGGTTGTGAAATTACGACACATTTTTTCTTGTTAAGAATTTGGGCATTTTGAAACTCGAATATTATTCATATCAGAGTATAACTTTGCAAGAGTGAAAGAAAAAAGAAAAAAAAACGAGGAAAAAAAAAACGAGTATGGGGCATATCAACAGCCTTATTTGAGACCTATCTAATTGGATTCTCCTTGTCTCCTTAATCATTGTGATACCTATCATTTTTTACCTTCTTGCACCCTTCTTGGAGACATATCTCATTATATTCCCCTTTTCTCCCATATCATTGTGATACCTATAATTTTTAATCGTTTTTAACATCTCACACCCTTATTTCAGACCTATCTCATTGTATTCCCCTCCTCCATGATCATTGTGATATATATCATTTTTAACCTTTTTTAAGCTATCTGCAGCCTTTGTTGAGACCTAACTCATTGGAATCCCATTTTCTTCCTGATTTTTGCGATACCTATCATGTTTAGCATTTCTTTTTAATCTCATGGATAGATACCATTCGCATCACCCTTATTTCTCTATTATCCCATTGGTATCCTCTCGTTTCCATAATCACCATCATATATGTCAATTATTTTCTTTATTTTCCATGGACCCAGACCTCATCCTCTCATGGATCCCACCCTCCAAGAAGAAACTAATCAGAAATGGAATACTGACCTTATTATCCTTCAAGCCAAATTAAATAGGGGCATTCCATCCATTCATGCAAAAATGGACCACATCCAAGCCTAGATCAATAGTCAAATTGATGAAGTCCATTCGTCTCTCAACCATTTCATGAAAAAAATCTAGGGTCCTTCCTCCTCCAACCCACCTCTCTATATTGAAGGTGTTAACTCCAACTAGCCTCGAAAATCTCATTTTGAATCCCTCCCTTATGACCCCCATCTCCCCTGAGTCGAGGTCATCAAATTTTATGGTTCATATCCACAATCTTGGGTTACTATGATGGAACATTATTTATCCCTCCATGGTATCATTGATGAGTTAGCCAACCTTCATTATGGAATTATTTGTTTTGATCTAGAAATATGGAAATGGTGGAAATGGTGGTTCAATGCATGTCAGCGGTATGTTTCTTGGTCATAGATTTTTGAAGAGCTATGTGAACACTTTGACATGGATACCCACCATTTAGGACATATGACCAAGTTGAAAAGTCTGGAACAATGGAATATTTTGTTACTTCTTTTAAGAACTTGGCTTTCTAAATGGAGGGAATTGAAGATTATTTCTTTAGGGAATGCTTTACCAGTGGCCTCAAGGATGAAATTCATGCACAGGTAATCATGTATCTCCCTCATACTTGGTTGGAAACCACTAAGCATTCCAAGGAGGAACAATAGGTCATCCTGGCCCAAAGTAAAAAACCCACTTGTGTCCCCCTCCTTAAACCCAACACCCCTACCCCTTATTCCACTCCTCTTAAGGTCCACAAGTTAACATGGGAAGAAAAGAAGGAATTCCAACTCAAGGGACTTTGATATAATTGTTATTATAAATACTTTCGAGGGCACAAGTGTAAAGAACATAAAAAATTTATGGCCATTTCCAAGGATGTTTCTGAAAAACATGTTGAGGTTTCATCTAAAGTAGTGGTACCCCCAATCAATGATATCATGTTTCCCTTTGATCCTCCTGAAGTTGAACCATTGATTTCAATGCATGATCTCACTGGTTTTTCTACTCCTCAAACTCTCAAATTGATTAGTTATATTAAGCACATGAAATCCATTATCCTAGTTGACAATGGAAGCACTCATAATTTCATTCATCTTTGCCTTTTCGAAGAAGTCAATTGCTATATATGTGTTGTCAATAATTTTCAAATCATTATTTCCAATGGTGTCTCCATGAAATGTGGAGGGTGTTGTGAAATGTGTGATTACAAATTAGTTAGTATAACCTGAAATATCACATGTTTTCTATCGACATCGGTGGTTGTGAAATTTTTCTTAGTGTGGAATGGTTATGCACCCTAGGACCCATACTCATGGATTTCAAGGAGTTAACTATGCAATTTCAACAAGAAAGCCAATAGCATAAATTCCAAGTCATTACCATGGGATCTTCAGAGATCATCAATTCCCACTGTATGGATAGGTTACTCGAAAAAAGGTAATTCTAGCATTATTTCCCAACTCCATTCAATTCAAGTTGTTGAGACACCCTCGATACACCTTGAACTTCAAGCTATCGTTTCATGCCATCACACTATTTTCCAAACACCCAGGGCCTTCCCCCCTCATGCGACAACCATGATCATTCCATTCCTTTAATACCAAGAAGTTGTCCTCCCAATTTTCTCCCTTATCATCATCCCTTTGCTCAAAAAAAAAAAAATTGAAAAATGTGTCCATGAATTGTTAGAAGTGGGCACTATCCATACTAGTACCATCCCCTATTCTTCCACTATTTTTATGGTCCTCAAGGAGGAAGGCACTTGGTGCATGTGTCCTGATTTTTTTTTCCTCAAAAAACTTACCATCAAGGAAGAATTCCACATTCCCGTCATAGATCACCTTTTGGATGAACTATGTGGGGTTCAATAATTTACCAAACGCAACCTTAGTTATGGCTACCACCAGATACATATGAAATATGAATACATCCCCAAGATGACATTTCTCACTCATGAGGGCCACTATGATTTCTGGGTCATGCCCTTTGGTCTTTGTAATTCTCCCTCCACTTTAAAAATTATCATGAATCACGTCTTTCATCTATTCCTCTGTCACTTTGTGTTCGTTTTCTTTGATGATATTCTCATATATAGTAAACCAGGGCCAACCCATCTCACCCATGTAGATCAATTTCTTCATATCCTATCCAAGAAAATATGTTTCCTCAAATATTCTAAATGTTATTTTTTCATCTTTGAATTTGATTACCTGGGTCATATTGTTGGAAAGGATGGCATAAGGGTGGATCCTAAGAAAATTGAAGCTATGCATAATTGGCCTCACCCAAAAAGTCTTAAAAGTATGTGTGGTTTCCTCTGTCTAATAGGATATTATTGCAAGTTTGTTCAAAATTATGGAAAAAATCCCCCCCCCCATCCCCCCCTAACATCTCTCCTTCAAAAGAATTCCTTAAATTGGAATCCAACCAACAATAGAAAAATCCTTCCAAGCCTTGAACGAAGCTATGTGAACTAATCATGTATTGGCCCTACCTTATTTCACCAAGACCTTTGTTCTAGAATGAGATGCATTAGGGAGAGGAACCGAGGTATTCCTCATGCAAGATGGATTCTCTTTGGCTTTCACCACTAAAAAATTGTCATAGTGACATTTGGGCCAATTGATCTATCAAAAATAAATGATGGTTATTTTCCATGCAGTGGATCTATGGAACCCTTATCTACTGGAAGAATGATTCCAAATGAAAATGGACCATCAAAGCCTCAATTACTTCATGGAACAACACTTTTCATCCCCATAGAAATAAAAATGGGTGACCAAGTTGTTTGTATATGATTATGACATCATTTACAAAAAGGGTAAATGAAATGTGGTGGTTGATGCTCTTTCTACGAAATATGAAGGAGGGTCCCTCTTTGACGCAGGCACGCTCGCAAGCATGTCTGCTCACAGAATCTTTCTTTCCTTGCAGCCCGAAGAACTCTTAATTAGCTCTTCTATTCCCTATCGGGATATCTGCAACCACAAAATTCTCTCTCAGTATCTCCCTTTTTACTTCTAGGGAGATCGGACTTCCCAGAATCACGAGGTCAATGGTTGAGCGTTGGTTCCACGAATCGCGGATACCCAATATAAGTCAACGTTGACCCTTTCCTTCTCCTATCGGGACTTCTCCAATCGCAGTTTCGAAACTCATGATGTCGAGCAAATTGGTTCTCCAACTCCCGAGTCCCGATACGCCGAACCTCCAATGCGCTCGCGAGTTGACCTTTCAACAGTCCCTTTACTCCATCGACATTTTAGAGTTTGCAAGATTGTGAATCCTAATGTCTATATTTCGAGCCTTCTCCTTCCCTGAATTTCTGAAAGAATGTGCCACTTGTCTACCTACCGATGCCTGTGGCCCCACACTGTTCCTTTGGCCTATTGAGATATCACGTTTTGCGATTGCAAATTGCAAGAGTTTCATGTCCTCAAGACCTCTGATACGTCGAACCCCGAATTCGTTAGTTCTTCCAACAGGCATCCCAAATGATGGATGGCTCTGATCTTGTTGAGATTTCCATGATGGATTTTCTGATCTCTGTTCCATGGGATTCCTGATTTCCCGAACTCCGACGCCTCAATATCCCAATGCTTCTAAGGGTTTCCACTTTTCTCACGAGGATTTAAACCTTGCGCAAATCCTGTCAAACGGACGGTTGGCGGGTAATCGTTTGATGATCCAATGGCTAACGATCCATAGAGCTTGAGATCCGGATGCAGCCGTAACCTCCCCACTTCTTTACCAGATCAGAAGGCTGGCAGGATTTTGCAAATCCTCTCCAAAAGATCCTGACCATCTATCTTTTCCTCCTCGATACATTCACTAAGTGAACCAAGGACTCCTTCCCAGACTTAATCACCTATGACACAAAACTCCGATGCCTTGAGTCACTCGATATGCACCAACTCCTTATGCTACCTTCAATAGCTTTAAAGGATTTATCCCTCTCGAGATTTCTCACGACTCTGAGTCTTAGAGAAGACTATTGCACGTACTCCTTGTGGAAACTCTCAGAAACTTCCAAGTGTTGAATACCTTCGACTCTGCGCACTCCTGCAACAACAGTCTCTCACACCTTACACAGGTTTGAAACCCTGAGACTTTTCTTCGCCTACTCACTCCTTGCACGTCTCCTGTTCCCAACTGCACTTCTGTGGAGATGAGTACAAATGCTACCTATCTGAACCCTCTATCAACGCACTCCTTGCAGACACTTTGACTGCACTCCTTGCAGGAATTCTTTCTCAGACAGAGAAACAATTGAAACTCATTCCCTCTTCCTTTCAGACTTCACTTAGCACATGAAATCATATACACAGCATATCAAAGCAAATGTATAACAGGAAGCAAACATTCATGAGCATAACATCAATCCACGGAGAACAACACAAACCATGAATTTGAATCAAAGCTTTCTATTAATCCAAATTTCTGTACATGGATGTTCTTACATAGCTCTCTACTTCTCTCCTGTGTTATTCATACACAAATGCTCATAATAATGTTACAATACACAATGAGGGTGTCTATATCCCGTTTCCCTCTTGTGCTCTCAAACAGTCTAATCTAGAATTTAATTTCTATCTACCTGCATTAACTAGCATTAACTATCTTAAATGCCTCCTACCTACAAAGGACGAGAGCGAGTTTCTCAAGGTCCAATTACATCAAACAAGTTCACTTCTTATTAAATGACTTCATTTAAGATGGCGCATCAACTTTAAGAAGATTTCAAAATTTGTGTTGGCGTGTGTCCAACTATCTCTTGCCTTCCGCGCTGGCTCGCTTGACGTGGGAGATGCTCCTACATCATACTCCCTCGCTTGAAAACTTTCATGGGCTCCTATCCATGAGCTCCTGCACGATATTTCCATGCTTCTGTATCTCTACTTCAGTCTCCCAACTGGCATCTTCAACTAGATGGCCTTTCCATTTGACCAAATACTCAAAGTATTGCTTTCGCCTGGTCCTCTTACCAATTCTTTTATCCAATATATGTTCCATCTGTGGCTTTTCTACAAATGGCATTTGCTTTCGCCACTGAACCTCTGACTTTTCATTTTTTGCTCCTGCTTCCTCAGCTTTGTATGGGTACAAATCTGAGACATTGAATATCGGAGAAATTTCGATCCCATCGGGTAATTCAATCTCATAAGCATTTTCTCCAATTTTCTTCAAGACCTTGAAGGGTCCGATTTTCTTCATCTTTAAATTATTATATGTTCCTCTCCGGAACCTTTCTTTTCTCAGATGTGCCAAAATAAATTCACCAAATTTGAATTGAAGTTGTCTTATATGTTGATCGTCTCTACACTTATACTCCTGGCTTGAATTCTAAAATCGCTCCTTCACCTGGTTGTGAAGTTCCTTCATTGCCTCTGCGAATTCTTCTGCACTAGCGCTCCTAATTGCAGTCTATTCAGAATCCATCAATTCAAAAATTCCCCTCAGATGTATGCCATAAATAATCTGAAATGGAATTTGTCCTGTACTTCTATTCATTGAGTCGTTATACGCAAACTCTGCCTGCGACAATATATTGTCCCAACTGCTATGGTGCTCTGTCACCAAGCTTCTCAGCAATTCTCCTAGACTTTTGTTTACCACTTCTGTCTGTCCATCTGTCTGTAGATGATACTTTGAACTAAACAACAAGTTAGTTCCCATATTCTTCCATAAGTTCCTCCAAAAATTCCCAATGAACTTTGTATCTCTGTCTGAAACTATGCTCCCTGGTAAGCCGTGAAGTCGAATGACTTCTTTGAAAAATAGGTTTGCGATGTGAGTTGCATCACTGGTTTTCTGACATGGGATAAAGTGTGCCATCTTGGAAAATCTATCCACCACCACAAAGATCGAATCAAATCCTCTTTGTGTTCTTGGCAACCCCAATATGAAATCCATGCTAATCGCATCCCACGACCTCTCTAGTATGGGAAATGGTTGATAGAAACCTGCATTCTTCTTCCTCCCCTTCGAATGCTGGAAAATTTTGCATCTGTCTACAAATATCTTGACCTCTGATTGCATCCCTGGCCAAAATTATGATTCTCTCAGCTTTGAGAATGTTTTTTCATGACCAAAGTGTCCGACCAATCCTCCACTGTGTTTTCCTTCAGCAAGTTCTCCCTCATGGAGCATTTTGTAATACACAGTTGATTGCCTCTAAACAACAATCCTTCCTAGATCATGTACTCTATCCACGGGCTTCTGTCTCTGAGAACTGGATTCTTAGTTGCTTCATACGCTTCCTGAAAATATGGATCATCTCTGTACATGTCCCTGAGCTCATCAAAACCCAATGTTTTGACTTTGAACTTCTGCAACAAAAAACACTTCCTGCTCAAAGCATCAACAACTTTGTTAGCAGTTCCAAAAATATGTTTAATCAAAAAAGTAAAATTTTTCATATACTCAACCCATTTGACATGTTTCTGATTCAACTTCTCCTGTTGAGTCACAAACTGCAGTGCATGCTTGTCACTGTATAGAATAAATTATTTCGGAATCAAATAATGCCTCCACTTCTTCAATGCCTGTATGATGGCATAAAACTCCTTATCATATGTGGAATACTTCACCATTGCTTCATTTATCTTCTCACTGAAGTACGCTATCGACCTGTCTTCCTGACATAAGACCGCTCCGACTGCAAACCCGCTTGCATCGCATTTCACTTGAAATGTTTTTCGAAAATCCAGTAACACCAAAACTGGTTGTTCCGTGATCTTCCTCTTCAACAGATTCAAACTCTTTTCATCTTCTTCAGTCCAGTGAAAAGACTTGTTTCTTTTCTTCACTGTATCCATCATCGCTACACTAATTCCACTAAAATTCCTAATGAATTTTCGGTAGAAACTAGCCAATCCATGGAAACTTCTCACCTCAAATATGTTTTTCAGTGATGGCCAATTCTTGATCACTTCCACCTTATCTGGATCCATCATCAACTCATTTTCCGAAATAACAAACCCCAAATAAATGAGCTCTGTCTTCATGAATGAGGACTTCTTCATGTTTATCAATGGCTTCTCCTGCTGCAATTTCTGCATCACTGTAGCCAAATGCTTCAGATGCTCTGTTGTTGTTTTACTGAAAACCAGTATGTCATCCAAATACACAATGACAAATTTCCTAATGAACTCCTTCAGGACTTCGTTCATCAACATCATGAAGGTACTTGGCGCATTTGTTAAGCCAAATGGAATAACAAGCCATTCATACAACCCTTTGTTTGTTTTAAATGTTGTTATCCATTCATCACCTTATCTCATGTGAATCTGATGATAACCGCTTTTCAAGTCAATCTTCGAAAAAAAAAATCTCCACTTAAACAATCCATCAGATCATCCATCCTTGGAAATGGGAATCTGTACCTGATAGTTATCTTGTTTATCTCCCTCGAGTCAGTACACATCCTCCAGCCTCCATCTTTCTTCAGACTGAGTACTGTCAGAACAACACATGGACTCAATCTTTCTCTGAACAAACCTTTGTCCAACAAATCCTGGACTTTCCTTTTAACCTCTTCATTCTCCTGTGGCATCAATCTGTATGTGGATTTATTCGGAAAAATGGCTCCTGGTATGAGATCAATGTGATGACTCACACTCTTGATTGGTGGCAACGAATGAGGTAATTCATCCACTACAATGTCAGCGAACTCTTCCACCAGTTCCTGACCCTCCTCTGGTAAATCATCCACTCTTGTGCTAGTCAGAACAATTTTTGGTTTTCTGACCACAATGAACTATGGATCCTCCTTCTTCTTAACCTCGGTAAGGAGTTCCTTCCCACTCATGAGAAGTACTGTGTTGCTTACTTCCGGTTTCACCTCCTTATCCTTGATTGGAAGCAACATGTGTGTCCTCCCATTCTTCTCTAGGGTGTATGTGTTCATTCGCCCATCATGAATCACATATCTTTCATATTTCCATGGTCTACCCAGCAATAGATGACAAACATCCATAGGAATGACATCACATAATATCTTATCATTATATCCTCCTATCTTAAATTCAACTAAACATTGTTTGGTGACATTTACCTGATGGCCTTTTTGTAGCCACGAAACTTTATATGGACTTGGATGATCAGTCGTCTCCAGCTCCAACTTCTCTACCATCTCGGTTGAAATGAGATTGTTCGTGCTACTGTTGTCCACAATGACCTTGCATGCCCTATCCTTGGTCTTGAAAGAAGTCCTGAAAAGTCTGGTCCTTTGGACTGAACTTTCCACCTCTCTCTTTGGTGTCAAAAGGACTTTTCACATCATCAACGATCTTCCGCCTTCAGCATCTTCTGCCTCAACATCTCGCCTTTGTGCCTCGCCAATGTGAGTTTCTCCATTTTCCTTCTCTTTCTATGGACACTCGAATGACTTGTGCCCATTCTTTCCACATGTGAAGCATGTTATTACTCCACCTCTTCCCCTTCCTCTACCTCTAGTACGAGGAAGAGTGTTTTTATCGGCCTATTCTCCTCTCTGCTCATTATTTTTTCCTCTCTATTCATCATATTGTTGTCCTCGCTGCGATATTCCACCTCTCTCTGTCCATGTCTGAGGTTTCTTCCAGTCATCCTTGGGCTTTTGGGTTCTTTCCTGGGCAACTGATTTGCCTATGGGCTGACTTCTGCCTCTGCCCCTCTGACTCTGCTTTCGGCTCAACTTCTCTTTAGCTTTCAAAGCCATATGATAAGCATATTCCACCATTCGAATGGTCACCATACTCATTTCATCCTGAATCTCATATCTCAGGCCATTCATATACCTGGCCACTTTTTCTTCATTTCTTTCACGATGACCTGCCCTGATATTCAACCTGTAAAACTCTTTAGTATATTCCTTCACTAACATCAGCTTCTGCCTCAGGTTTTTCATCCTCCTGAACAGAGAAATTTGATAGTCCCTGGGAATGAATTTTGCCTTCATCTTTGCAATCATCCTATCCCAACTCTTAATTTTCTGCTTGCCTTGGCAACGCCTATCCTCTTGTAGTTCATCCCACCACAAGGTTGCATGTCCTTTTAATCTCACGACGCCATGCTTGACCTTCTTGTCCTCTTCGATATATTCATAGTCAAAGTAGGTGTCCAGAGTTCTAATCCAGTCTATAATCTCTTCTACATCTAGATTTCCCTCATAAACTGGAATGTCCATCTTCGCCTTTGCACCCATTCTTGCAACAGCTTTAAGCAAGCATTCATTTGTTTCATCTTCTGCTGTGACTTCTTCTTCTCCATGTCCAACATCATCTTCATTTTCAGACTCACTGATATCTCCTACATCAGTTGTGTGCCTCTATATTATCTCCATGTCCACAAGTCTAACGCTTATGTTATGCAGATCTCTTTCTACTTCTGGATTCTACACCTCTCTACCCCTTCCTCTGGGCATTTCCCTTTCCTCTTCTTGATCGGGTGATTGTCTATCTCTTCTCCTCGACGGCATGGTGAATCTTCCTTTTCCCCGCTACAGAAAGAAAAGAAGCTTTTCTAAGCTCTGATACCACTTGATGCAGGTGTGCTCGCAAGCACGTCCGCTGACAGGATATTTCTTTCCTTGCGGCCCGAAGAACTCTTAATTATCTCTTCTATTCCCTATCAGGATATCTGCACCCACTGAATTCTCTCTCGGGATCTCCCTTTTTACATATCGGAAGATCAAATTTCGCGAAATCGCGAGGTCAATGGTCGAGCATTGGTTCCACGAATCTCTGATACCCGATATAAGTCAACGCTGACCCTTCTCTTCTCCTGTCGGGACTTCTCCTATCATAGTTTCAGCACTCACGATGTCAAGCAACTCGGTTCTCCGACTCCCGAGTCTCGATACGCTGAACCTTCGATGCGCTCGCGCTTTGACCTTTCAACAATCCCTTTACTCCATCGACATTTCGGAGTTCGTAAGATCGCGAATCCTAATGCCTATATTTCAAGCCTTCTCCTTCCCCGAATTTCTGAAGGATGTGCCACTTGTCTACCTACTGATGCATGTGGCCCCACACTATTCCTTTGGCCTGTTGGGATATCGCATTTCGTGATTCCAAATTGCAAGAGTGTCCTATCCTCAAGACCTCCGATACGCTGAACCCCAACTTCATCAATTATTCCAACATGTGTCCCAACTGATGGACACCTTTGAGCTCATCGGGATTTCCACGATGGATTTGTTGATCTCTGGTCCACGGGATTCTCGATTTCTTTAACTTCGACACCTCAATATATTGATGCTTCTTGGGGTTTCCACTCTACTCACGAGGATTTAAACCTTGCACAACTCTTGTCAAACGGACAGTTGGCGGGTAACTGTTTGATGATCCAATGACTCACGATCCCTAGAGCTTGAGATCCGGATGCAGTCGTAACCTCCCCACTTCTTTACCAGATCAAACGGCTAGCGGGATTTTGCAAACCCTCTCCAAAAGATCCTAACCGTCTATCTTTTCCTCCTCGATACATTCACTAAGTGAACCAAGGACTCCTTCTAGGACTTAATCACCTGTGACACAAAACTACGACGCCTTGAGTCACTCGATATGCACTAACTCCTTATGCTACCTTCAATAGCTTCAAAGGATTTATCCCTCCTGATCTTTCTCACGACTCTGAGTCTTAGAGAAGACTCTTGTGCGTACTCCTTGTAGCAACTCTCAGACACTTCCAAGTGTTGAATACCTTCGACTCTACAAACTCCTCCAGCAGCAGTCTCTCACACCTTACTTGGGTTCGCAACCCTGAGACTTTTCTTCGCCTATGCACTCCTTGCATGGCTCCTGTTCCCAACTGCACTTCTGCAGAGATGAGAACAAATCCTACCTATATGAACCCTCTGTCAATGCACTCTTTGCGGACACTTCGACTACACTCCTTACAGGAATTCTTGCTTAGACAGAGAAATAATTGAAACTCATTCCCTCTTCCTTTCAGACTTCACTTAGCACATGAAATCATATACACAACATATCAAATAAAATGTATAATAGGAAGCAAACATTCATGAGCATAACATCAATCCACAAAGAACAACACAAACCATGAATTTGAATCAAAGCTTTCTATTAATCCAAATGTTTGTACATGGATGTTCTTACACAACTCTCTGCTTCTCTCTTGTGTTCTTCATACACAAATTCTCATAATAATGTTACAATACACAATGAGGGTGTCTATATCATGTTTCCCTCTTACGCTCTCAAATAGTCTAATCTAGAATTTAATTTCTATCTACCTACATTAAATAGCATTAACTATCTTAAATGATTCCTACCTACAAAGGACAAGAGTGAGCTGCTCAAGGTCTGATTACATCACACAAGTGTACTTCTTCTTAAATGACTTCATTTAAGATGGTGCACCAACTTCAAGAAGATTTCAAAATTTGTGTTGGCGTGTGTCCAGTTGTCTCTTGCCTACCATGCTGGCTCGCTTGACGTGGGAGATGCTTCTACATCACTCTTTTTCCTCTCATTCATTGTCTCTGAATGAATTTAGGTTGTTTTCCATGAATGGTTGCATGACCCTAAAATATCCAGCCTCATCCAAAAATTGTAACAGGATCCCCAAGCTATTCCAAGGTTCTCTTGGCATTAGAAATAGTTGTTTTATAAAGGTCACCTATATTTAAGGAAAGAATCAACCCTTAAATCCAATGTACTCTCTGAGTTTCATGCTTCTCCTACTGTAGGGCATTTGATTTTTACCAAAACTTATGAATGGGTGAAACTCTCTTTCTTCTAGGACGGTATGAAACAGGGAGTCCCCACCATTGTGATATAATGTGATATATGTCACTGTTATAAGGGAGAGACTTTTAAAAATCCTATCACACTCCAACCACTTTTGATTCCACCTACTATTTGGATAGATATTTCTGTGGATTTTTTTGTGGGCTTACCCAAATCAGGAAATAAGTGTGTCATCATGGCAGTAGTCGATATCTCTCCAAATATTCTCATTTATGTGTTCTTAAGTACCCATTCAAAACTTCTAGAGTGGCTAAATGTTTTATGGATAATATCTTCAAACTCCATGGAATGCCTCATTCTATTGTTTCTGATCATGATCCTACTTTTAACACCAATTTCTAGAAAGAATTATTCAGGATCCAGGGAATCCAATTGCATCTTAGTACAACCTATCATCCTCATATGGATGGCTAAACGGAATTGGTCAACAAGTGTCTAGAAACTTATTTGAGGTGATTTGCATCTGACTGAAAACATCAGTGGGTTCAATGGTTACCCTTATCTTAATGGTGGTACAACACCTCTTACTATAAATACACTCTCATGAATCCCTTTGAACAGGTCTATGGATAGAAGCCACCATCATTTCCCACATACATGTCAGACATATCCAAAGTTGAGGAGGTTGACCACAATATTAGAGCCCGCGTGACCATTCTTTGTACTCTCAAAGAAAATTTTGTCATGGCTCAGTGATCTAGATTTTATGAGTAGAAAAAAATGAATACATATTATTAAAATATTCTTAACACAAAATAACATAGATATTGTAAAATTGGTTTTCTATTCAATAAGGAAATAAGATGAAACTATAAAATGTAGTGGAAAACAAGCTTGTTAGAATGGTGGGAGCTTATCTCTGAGAAGAGATGTGACGGTTGTGCTCATTCTCAAGAATATGGTTACATTGAGGATATGAAGGCATTTTAAAATAAAAAGGAATGTCAAAAACCATAGACATCCAAAAACCTAACCCTAGGAGATGAAACGCCAAAAGTTATGTCAGCTTCATTTGGGTAAGTTAGTACATCAACTTCTTGAGGTCGTAACTTCTGCATACTATATTTGTTTTAGGTGCATGATAGCCCATTGGAAAGTTATAACCGAGAAGAACAACTTTTGATTGGCTGAGGGAAGTGCCTTTTGCAGACCTTTGGGCCCCAAATCCCCAAAAAAATTCATTTAGGGCCTCAAAACGGCCCCAGAATTTTGGAAACCGAAAAATTGTCGAAAAACTACCAAGGTGGAAAATTGTTTTTCGAGCTAGTGGAATAGGTGGGTGGCCACTGATATCCATATGGATCACTCAGAACCACATGAATAAACAATAATATTAGGGACTCTTTGAACATAAATATGTTGAAGGGGACCAAGTGTTTCTCCATCTACAACCATACAAGAAAACTTTGATCAAATATCAATAGTGTCAGAAACCGACCCCCAAATTTTATGGTCCTTATACTACTCTCAAAAATGTGTGACCATTTTCCTATTAGTTAGATTTTCCCAACAACTCCAAGCTACATCCTTCTTTTCATGTCTCCTACCTAAAGAAAATTATTGGAACCAAGTTCCATGTTTAGACCAGTCTACCAGAGTTGGATGAAGAATGTTCCAATTTCTTGCAAACACAAACCGTATTGGACCAGTAAAAGTATCATCTTCATCAGCGTACCATCCAATAAGTGTTAGTTTAATAGAAGGATACTCCACCAGAAGATGCCACCTCTGAGTTGGTTACTATTCTCCAAAAAAATCCTCATGTTAATCCTTGAGGAAAAGGATATTTTTAA
>ML780937.1:902572-915538 GCA_009831015.1 Picea engelmannii
GGGGGGGGGGGGGAATGTTAGGGACCTAACCTCCCTAACCCCTCACATATATATAATAATATTTTTTCCATTTAATAAAGGATGAAAATAGTTAATAAGTCCTACTTAATAAATATTAACAAGTCAATGTAAGAATACCTAATAAAATCTTCCACTTGTAGAAAGATCTTACTCTAGAATGTTCTCTAGAAGATAGAATTAGTATAAATAAGAGTAAGAGGCATGAGAAAGATTTGTCTTGTGAATTATTTTAATAGAGTGCTTCTCTACTGGAGGTTTCTCCCTCGAAGAGGCAAGGTAACATTTATCCCATTTAAATAAATGTATCATTTTGGTGTGCTATTCTCTAAATTTTATTGTTTTGGTGGTAATTTTCGTTATATTCATCTTTCTTCTTAATATCACATAACCAAGTGCATAACAACTTTTAACAACACTGATTTTTTTCATTAACAGAGATGAACCATGATGCTAAAATTTATAGCGTGCAAATCCACGTTACCCTTTGTTAAACCAAAATATCTAGTGTGACATGTCTACCAGAGCACTAGCATGTTGTATACTAGTGATGTTTTCTTTATGACACCGATGCATCTATTGGACTAATAGAAACCACTCTTCTAAAATTCATTATCATAGTTGAATCAATGCAACGTGTTACTATTAATGCAATGGTACCACTGTAATAGTGGAGCATCGACATTTTGTACCTCAATGCATTCTAAAGGATAGAGCACTAGGAACGACGCATCCAATGAGATGCCCCATTATGAAAATTAAATCAATATATGTGTCGGTGCATTTTTGTATGCAGTACCATTGCATTGGATTATAATGGTTGCATTGTTACATTAAATTTTATAAATCTTTATCTTAGCAATGTCATTAGTTAAGTGAAGTGTATCGGTGTGTAATGTTAAATGGAACTAGTGTGGTTTATTTGGTGCGTATATCTTTTTATAAATCATGGTGATGTGTTTGAACATTGATGTGATGGGGAATTATGTTTTGGGTATGCCCCGGCGTGGTTGGTTAAATTTGTTGCACTGCCAGGTTAAATTTTCATATATCATTGAGCTTGTGGTGTGGTTAATGTAGTCAAATGGGTTGTTGTGGGTCGAAATTCACTGTGTTCTAGTTATGGGGTGTTTTGAAGGATGCACAACATTGTAAAGGATAGAACATTGGGAATGAGGTATCCAATGAGACACCCTGCTATGAAAATTCAGGTAATACATATCCCAGTGCATTATTGTATATAGTATCGGTGCATTGGATTACAATGGTTGCATCGCTACATTAAATTTTAGAAATCATTATGTTAGCATTTTCATTAGTTAAATGAAGTGTATCCATCTATAATTTTAAATGACACTGAAGTGATTTATTCAGTGCGTGTATTTATTTTATAAAGTATGGTCGTGCATTTGAACATTGACGTGTAGGAGCATTATATTTAGGGTACGACCCAGTGCAGTTGTGTAAAATTGGTGCACTAATAGGTTAAATTTTATATATCATTGATTTAGTGATGCATTTAATGAAGTGTAATGTATCGGTGTGGGTAGAATCCCATTGTGCATCAGTTTTGGGGTGTTCTGAAATACACACCACTTTGTTTTTAATAATTTATCATGTTGCACTTTCTTGAATGGTACTGGTGCATACATATATTAATCGCACTGGAGGTGGTTCTCATTGTGAATTTAACACAATATTCACTCCTTCAAGGTGATCCAAACCATTCAGGGACACCACAAGAAATTGAAAAAAACATAAATTTCAAGCTAAATTGTAATTTTGATTGGATGAAAATGAAAATAGGAAGGTAATAAATAATTTACCTAGTCTCTTATGTCCCAAGGAGGCATTTTTGCACCACTAAGATGAAATTAATTTTTTTGGTAATTTCCAAAATTTCGAAATGTGTGGAATCCACCAGTGGAGCTATTAAAGTCGGTGTAGAGCACCGGAAACATGGTGTTTTAGGAAGAAAGGTGAGCACTAGTGATTTCTTGAGATTTTGAGAGCACGCGATGCACTCTAACAATGAAAATCGGTTTGTTAATTTTTTTTATTTACCATACTATGGTGCACCTTTCGACATTTAGGCACATTGAGGCATACTGTTCAACGACATCGATGTGAGTTATTTGGTGCATATAAATTTATTATACAGTATGGAGGTGCATTTAAACATTGACTCTCTCAGAATTATTTTTCATGTACTCCCCGGTGTGATTGATTAAAATTGGTTTACTACTTGATTAAATTGTATATATCATCAAACTGGTTGTGCGGTTAATGAAGTGTAATGTACTGGTGCAGGTTAATCCCATTTTGTGTTGGTGTCGGGGTGTTTCGAAGGACAAAATGTTTTGTTCTTTTAGTAACTTATCGTGGTGTTCTACCTTTAATGGCACCGGTGTGGACATATATTTTATCACTGAAAGTGGTGATTACTATGTATTTAACGCATACGCATTGCTTCGGGGTGAGACAAACCGTTCAAGCCCACTACATGAAATTGAAAAAAAATTGAAAAAAAATTGAAAAAAATGACAAACTTCAAGCTAAATTTTAATTTTGGTTGGATGGAAATGAAAATAGGAAGGTAATAAATAATTTACATACTCTCTTCAATCCCGAGGAGACATGGTTGCACCATTGATAGGAAATGGAAATTTGCAGTAATTTCCAAAATTTGGAAATGTGGAATCCACCAATGGAGTTATCCAAGTAAGTTTAGCACACCATAAATAGGGCATATTAGGAAGAAAAGTGAGAATCGTTGATGTTTTGAGATTTTCGAAGCACAAGATGCACTAGAACAATGAAAATCATTTTGATATATATTTTTTTAATTTACCCTACCGTGGTGTGCCTTTCGACAATTAGGTGCACCATTGTGTGTTGTTCAATGACACCAACACAATTTATTCGATGCATGTAATTTTATTATAAAGTGTGGTAGTGCTACTAGAACATGGACACACCATCTCTTTATTGTTCATGAATGCATCTATGTGTGTATACCTTAAAGGCACACAGAGAAAAAAACCCTCTAGAAAAACCTCCAGTCACTCTCCTCCACTATGAACAGTGATAGTGCATTTGAACATTTAAGCACTGATGCGGTATGTTTTAGGTATGCATTGGTGTGTATGTACCATAAAGGTGTACCAAAAAATAAAACCTCTACAAAAATATCTAGCCACCCTCGGCCTCTGCTAACAACCTCCACTATAAACAACTAAGGGAAGAATTTTTGGGGGAGGCTTTGTAAAACCCTATGAAAGAAGGATTTATCTTTGTAGTGCATATGTCATGGAAGTGGATGTTGTCATGATGAAACAATGGATAAAATAGATTGAAGTATAACTCAACGTGCATGAGGTAACTAGAAAACAAAAGATTTATTTTGCTTGATTGAAACTTGAAGGTCATGCTTTGACATGGTGGAAAAGTGATGCAATAAGTTGAGCACCAGGAAATGATCCAGGAAATGATCAAATCTCAATTTTTTCCAATAGGATATGATAAACAACAACAAACAATATGGAATTACTTCAGATAGAGACAAGGAAAATTATTGTAGGAGTTCATGACATAATTATGGAAGAGAGCAATTCAAATGGGAGTCTCTCTCAAAATTCCAGACATGTTAGTCAAATATTTGGGGTAATTATTTCCTCGTATTCGTAGAAAAATGATGTTATTTGGATAAAATACAATTGACGAGGCAAGAATTCAAGCACAATACCTTGAATGAAACAAACATAAGCCACAAACTACTCACAAGCAACTAGAACCACAAGAGCAGCTAAGAAAGAGGAAAAACAAGAAGAAGGGAAGTGTGAATAAGATCATGGAAAAAACACAAGAATAAATACCTTTCGTCCAACAAAGTAAAGGATGTAATAAAAAGGGACACGTTGAGGAGAATTGTTGGAAATTATACCCTCATAAGCACCCCAAATATTTTTAGAAGAGGAAAAATAAAGCATTGGTATCAATGGATGTTGAGGAACTGGTGGATATCATATTAGAGATAGAAGATAATATTAACTACACTAATCTTCATAAAGAGGAGGCATTAGTTGGTTGTGGTTGCAAGGAGGAGAAGGTGATGACTAAAATTTTATGCATTAAAATCAACATGAAGAATAATAAAGTGGATTCTTTTTTGATCCCGGTTCACAATCCAATTTGATCTCTATGCAGTTGGTTAAGAATCTTGGGTTAGACACTCAAAATAATTTTCATCCATACCCCCTTGGCTAGGTAAAGCAATTTGTGGAATTGAAAGTGAGAAAGCAGTGGAAATTTAAGTTTGACATCAATCAAAACTTTGCTAATAAAGTAGTTTCAAATATGATTCCTCTAAACATGTGTGCAGTAATATTGGTATTT
This sequence comes from Picea engelmannii, assembly GCA_009831015.1. Lineage (NCBI taxonomy): Eukaryota > Viridiplantae > Streptophyta > Pinopsida > Pinales > Pinaceae > Picea > Picea engelmannii. The sequence continues at coordinate 906,986 of ML780937.1, forward strand.
CCATATTTTTACGTGAGGGATGCCATTTTCAAAAGGAGAGCGAACTAGTATAGGCTAGTCAAATATGAAAAATATTATTCCATAAATGCACACAATGGCAAAGCTAATATCTCTCTAATCAGTGATCATTAACAATGAAGAATCGTGGGCAGTGAAAATAAGTTAGTATTTTTGTTTTTGAGAGAGGAAAAGAGACAAGAAGGAAAGAAGTTGGATTTGAGAGCATCCTTAGAAGGATGTATTTGCGAGAAGCATCCACAAATACAACAATTTATTGAATCCTACAAGGAATTGTTTCAATATCCTCAAATACTTCCACCCAAGAGAGAGGTTGAACATGAGATTCGGTTGTTGTTGGAGTTACCACTTCTTAACATTGGGGTATATAGGTAGTCCATCATCGAAGCAGATGAAGTAAAGAAGTACTTGCATGAGTTGTTTGAGCAGGGATTCATCCAACCCAATACATCACCAAGTGGTTCACCCATATTCATGGTTCCAAACAAATATGGAATTTGGAGAATGTGCATTGACTAGTGTTCCCTAAATAAGATCACCATCAATAATATATATCCTTTTCCAAGGATTCATGACTTTTTGTATCAAATGAAGCAAGTCAAATTATTCACTAAGTTGGAGCTCAAATCAAGTTACAACCAAGTGAGAATTAAGGTGGAAGACATCTGGAATACATCGTTCAAGAAAACACCCTACAATATTTATGAGACTAATTTGCTAAACCCCTTCAATGACTCATTTGTAATAGTATATCTAAATGACATACTAATCTTTAGAAATAATTGGCAAGAGAACCTCTTTGCACATGTAACACAAGTACTAGAGACATTAAGTAAGACTCAGTTTATTTCAAACTTTTTTTAATGTGATTTTGGTAATACCTCCTCGATATATCTTGGGCATGTGATCGAAGTAGGAGGGATAAGGGTAGATCCAGAGAATACTGTAGCCATCACCCAATGGCCTATTCCCACCAATGTGATAGAGGTCAGGATTTTCATGCAGTAGAAATGTCATTGCATGTTATAACCAACAAAAGAAAGAGCTTTCAATGGAGTAAGACACAACAAAGAGAATTTGAAGAATTGAAGAAGAAAAACAATGATTCTCTAGTCTTATCCATGCCAAATTTTCAATCATTGTTTGAGATGGAGACTTATGCTAGAATATATGCATTAGGAGTAGTACTCATGCAATGAGGAAGGTCTTCCTTCTAACATTTAGAATTATTTCATGAAGCATTACTTAACTAACGCACGTATGATAAAGAGCTCTTTGTGATTTTACAATAAGTAAATAAGTGGAATAAATACCTCTTGGGAAAGGAGACTATCATATACACACATCACCAACCACTTTAGTATCCACAGAGTCACAGAAAGATGCAACAAGTGAGGAATTAAAAGTGGTTAGGTTTCTTGCAACAATTTCATTTATTGATGAAGTACAATAAAGGAATCATGAATAGACTAGGAGACATGCTCTCTTCACCACCACTGAAGAAGATTCTAGCAATTGGAATGATAATGTAGCTTGATCCATTCACTCTTGAACTTTTGAGTGAATATTGTGAGGGAGATGAGTATTTAAGAGGAGTATACAAGCAACTAAAGGAGATATTGGTCATTTCCATGGAAGTAAATGATTACCACCTCCAAGATGGGTTGTTGTACAAACTAGACAAACTATGCACACCCTGGGACAAAAGAGTTCAGTTGATGAGAGAAGCACACACTTCTAGGGTTGTTGGGAATTTTGGTGTGAAAATGATTGTGGAAAATATACAATGGTATGTGTGTTGGACAAATATGCAGCAGGAGGTGGAAATTTTTATTAGAGGTTGTGTTATTTGAAGCACTATCAAGACATTTCCATTTCCAAGTAGACCTTGGGAGAGCATCTCCATCGATTTTGTTGGAGTTTTACCTATCACTCGTAGAGGCCATGACTACTTGTTGGTTGTGGTGGACCGCTTCAGAAAAATGTCTCTACTCATTCCCTATAAGAAGATAATACATGGATGAGAAGAAATTGAACTACTCTTTAGCCATGTCTCGGTACATTTTGTATTGCCAACCTCTATCATATCCGATTGCGACAACAAATTCTTAAGAATATTTTGGACAATGCTTTGGAAAATAATGGATACCAAGTTGATGTGCTCCAGTTCCTTCCATCCTCATACGGATAGGAAAACCGAGGTAGTAAATAGGACGTTGGTGCAATTGTTGAGAAGTTACGATAGAAGATATCCTAAGAATTGGGATGATCAATTAGTATACATTCAACACTCTTACAATAGATCACTTCATTGCTCCACTAATATGTCTCCTTTCAAGAATTATATTAGTTATTTACCTCCTTCACCATTTCATATTATTGATGGATAGTAGAAGGAAGAATCAATATTACAAGGATAAGAACACAAGGCACACACATTCATGGACAAGATCAAGAATATGCATCTAGTGGTTTAGGAGAAGCTCAAGAAGAGATAGCAATTATACAAATCTAGGAATGATCAACACAAGGAGGATAATAAATTGTACGTTAGATACAAGGTGTGGCTCCATCTCTATAAGGAATACTACAAGGAGAACTAAAGAAACTCAACCCCCTTAGATATGGTCCGTTTGAGATCATTGAACAAGTGAATGAGAATGTCGTCATGCTAAAACTTTAACCTTATATGTAGATCAACTCAGTGGTGATTCATGTGGAATATTTGAATTTTTTCAAACCCTCCATGCTATATGAGGAGGAAGAATATCAAGTTTTTCCCATTGTTGAAGACCTTGCACCTCATGGACTTGAGGAGTTGAAGGAAGACACATTTTTGTAGCACAAGGAGTGGATGAATCATAGAGGAGAAAAATAAATGTTGCATATTGGTATCAAGGGACATATTGAAAGGAAAGGAAAGTGGTATGAGAGGAATGGGATTACAAAAAGTTCCATCACCTATCCTTAGAATATTGTGGGTACCAAAATCCTCCCAATGGGGAAGTGTGATCCTAATTGGATCAAACAAGAACAATTGATTATCGACACAAGCTATAAGATGATCAACAAAGGAAAAGTTTAAGGCTATAGATAAATAATGAGATTGACTTGATGGCATGAAGGGCCCCATTCCATCACAATTAATGTTCATTTTGTATGTAATATATTTAAAATCAAGAAATATATTGTTGTACATAAAGAAATAATGAATCTTTCATGAGACCTTTTTCATATGGGAGAAAAGATAAACAAATAAAGAGAAGAAGGGGAAATGGACTAGAGAGAAGGTAAAGCACTAGAGATGCCTAACCTTCCATCTATCCCCCTGATTGAATCAATATCATATATCATATCTCCCCATAATGATAAAGGGGTTCTTTGGTTGTGAATGATATAAAGAGGCTTCCAAGATTTCACTAAGGAGTATAGAAATGAACCAAAGGTCTTGTAACTTACCTATTCCTGAAAAATAAAGAGCATGGATGAAGCTAAAAGAATGTTTTTTTTTTCTCATTTGGGTTTCCAATATAAATTATGATTTTATGCATAATGATTGTTGTGGTTTATATTTGTTTATAAATGGAAAATGGTGTGCACTATAAGGTAATGATTTTCTCTATATGGTTTAGCAACGAGAAATTTGTGTGATTTGGTTTGAACTCATTTTATATTAATATTGTCCTTATGGGTCAGTCTGTCAAACTAACAACTCTTTGATTTGACTAATATCTCTTTGAATACACCCATACGTTGATTTAGAAGTTGTAAAATGACATCCCTCCTTCCTGATTCATTGTTATTTACTTTGGGGTTTCTAATTTTATTGAAGAGTCATGAGGCACATTCTCAGGGTGTTTTGTTTTTCCCATAGATCATAGATAGATTATATATCAAAATTGGGGGTTGTCTGGGCATTTATTAGCTAGCCACAAACCATATACATGTTATTTTCATTCTTCCTTCTACAAATTTGTCCCTAGAGATGTTTCATTGTTGTTGAATTCCCAACTCAACTTCTAAAATGTTTTCATTGCCAATGAATATTACAATCGACTTCCATATGTTATTTTCCATGGTGGGTTGCCAACAATTGTACCAAAACGTTTTCTTACGTAGTCGGTTGTCGAATCTTCCCTCCAAATGTTTTTCTCGACAGTTTTCTCGAAATTCTACCTTCGGGGGTTTCCCATTCATAATTAGTCACTTCAATTCTTCCTCTAAATGTTTTTTCATGTTGTTGATGATCAAATTTTCCATGCATACTTTCCCTTTAGTTGCTAGTCACCAAATCCAATTTGTAGGGGGTTTCCCATCACGATTGGTCACCGAAATTGTCCTCTAATTAATCATGTTAATCACGGGTCAACCCATTATGGTTGGATTTTCTCTTTGTTTGACTCTCTCTGCTCATTTGACTGACAGTCACTTGTGGTCGACAAAAATCTTCCCACATTTCGACCAAGTTTTATTTTGGTTTGTTTAGCTTCCTTAGTCGACCTGAATTTGGTCGACTCTACTTGGTCAAATTTCCTTTCCTTTTACTCTATTTGCCTTCCTTCCGACCTATTCTTTGAATTCACTTGCATTTATTTCAACTCGTTTCTCATCTTGACATCTAGACTTCATTTTTATTTAGATAGACTCTACTTGTGGTTGGGTTGTTCTAGTCTTTTCCATCATCAAAAGAGCTAATGTTATATTTGTTTTATAGAGATTTTCTTGTTGATGAAATGGTGAAACTAAAATCCTCCCGTTCACGAATCATCCTTCTTAGTGGCCAATTGAGAACAATAAGCACTAAGAATAATGAACAATAATGACTAACTATTGAAAAATGCACATCCACAAATAAACCAATAAGCACAAAAAACCACAAGAGATAAAAACAACAAGTAACAATGAATAAAACACAAATTAAAGGAGAACATCATCACTAACATAATCACACAAGAACCCCTACCCTCCACCCATGAAGAGTCGTGCATGGTACCTACACATTGCCATCTTCCAAACAATGGGTTAAACATCAATGGATAATACTCGGGACAAGGGAGTAGGTGAATGGACAAGATGTGAAGAATTTGTTCAATGCAAAATGAATAGCACAAGGAGAAACAAACACCCTCATTGTCTCATCCATGGATGATTTTAGGGTCTACATTTCGCTCATGGGATAATTCTCCATGGTTTTTCCCAAAAAAATATTCACTATTTTAAAAATGATTCACCCGAATTCTATAGGATAAAATTATTTTACCTTAAAAATAGTCAAAATTTTATACAATCTATATAAAATCCTTAGAAATTTGAATATTTTTACAAAAATATCGCCAAACATTTTATAGTTGGCAGATGAAGGATTAGAATGATTCACCAAGGTTTCTACATTCCCTACCACCCTACAATGATTCATTATTTTCATTTTTTTTCTTTATGATGTGGCACGAGAACATACTCCGCAAGAAGTGAGCAATGCACAACCCATGAATCATCCCTTTTAGATCTTATCTTAATGCCCACGTACTTAGTTATTTACATATTTATTATTTCTTACAACCTTCTTTCCATAATTTTTGTTTTTTAATTTAGAAAAAGAGCGAGAGCCATTCCCAAGTGAATAGGACACTCAATTTTTCTCAAAATTTTCATTTTTTTCTTTATTAGTCTAGAGACTATAGCTTTAGACTCTAGTCGAACTCCATATTAATTCACTTGTCCAACTTTTTTTCCCCAAACTATTATCAAAAGTTTGTTTAAAACCCTATATTATTGAATTTTTTGCCAAGTGAATAGGACACGCAATTTTTCTTAAAATTTTCATTGTTTTCTTTATTACTCCAGGGACTATAGCTCTAGAGTCTAGTCGAACTCCATATTAATTCACTTTGTCCAACTTTTTTTTTCCCAAATTATTATCATAAGTTTGTTTAAAACCCTATATTATTTGAATTTTTGAAAAATGAAATTATTTATTTTAATTTTCCAAATAAAATTATGAAATTTCTGATTCGTTAGTCAACCATGATTTGACTTAAGTGCCAGCATGTTTTTTATATTTTTCATGATTCTAAAATAATTTTAAGATTAAAAAAATTTGTTGAACAATACACTGCAAATGCCAGCATTGTGCTGCACCACTGACCTAAGCTGCTTTTGCCACTCTTCCTCAACCTTCTGCCACCATTGACATTGGTTGTGATGGACCTTATCACATATTTTTCTTAGAGCTTCCAACGTCTCACTTCTAGTGGCCATTTCCATGAACAATGCTTTGTTCTTCTTTACCTAATGTCACGATTTAATGTCATGCAAGCCTTCTTCTTAATTACGTCGAAAGGTGTATATCTATTGGAGATGGGCACAATTAATGATCTTTTAATCTTAAATTCTAACCTGATGGTTATGCATTGAAGATGTTGGTATATTCTTAGTCGTCCTCCAAAATCAATGGATCAGATTTATTGTTGATAACTTCTTTGCATTTATAAATGCATCTGTTACCCTGTTTACTTTTTAACATTTACTTAATCATATTAAGAAATTACTTTAACATCATATGATTGCCAAGTTTAAATGATTAACTTTTGGAATTCTTCAAAGTTTAATTATCTGGATCTCAGTTAGAATTTCATTATCTAGCTAGATTTTATTTTAAAATGAGAATTTTTTTATGGGTTGTAACTCTTTTGACATTCACCAGCCGTGAGTTAGTGGTTGTGCTAGTTACGCGGAAAGGCGTACCCCTATTGACAATGGGCATAATTATCTTTTAACCTTATTTAACCTTAAACCCTAATCTGATGGCTATGCATTGAAGATGCTGGCATATTCTTAGTCGTCCTCCAAAATCAATGGATCAGATTTATTGTTCATAACTTTCTTGCATTTATCAAGGCATTCGTTAACATGTTTACTTTTTAACATTTACCTAAGGATATGTAATTGCCACGTTCCATTTATCAACCTAATACAGCCAAACAGATTACCACAAACGTTTTATGTTCTCAGTATATTGGAGGCACGCGTTCTCAGCCAATACAAGCTCCTACCGTGCTTTTCTATCAGCACCTGATAAACGTCCATGTTCCATGTTCACGTAGGTCTTCCTCGTAACTATAAGGTGCCTCTGACTTCTTGATGTCATCGCGTTCATTATTCGAATAAGAATAACATCGGAGTGAAGGCCGTCTACTGGCCATCCTACACAGTCTCTTACTCGCCTCCATCTTCCATCGACGTTGCCCTCTTCAACCACATCTTCTATGCTTTTGCAGACTTAAATGACAATGACCAGACGTTCCAGGTGGAATTGCCTGCCACTGTCAACAAAGAAAAATTCACCCCAACTCTACTCAAGAAAACCCCTCTCTCAAGACACCCATTTGTATAGTGGTGGGTATCGAATGCTACTCCCTTCGTTTAATGACCAGCAATGCCTCTCGGCGTAAGGTGGTCATACTTACCGTTCCCTTAATGAAGCCAACCAGCGTTCAACTTCTCCTATTCCTAGATGGGGCACTTCCTAATTGGTTGGAAAGGGAGTTCGATAGAAAGATGCTGGAAGGTGCAAACGGTAATGGAGCAGCCTTAATCCAAGGGAGAAGATGTCAGTATTGTATGTCCATTCCTTACTTTGAAAATCTCAGACGAACATCCATTGTCGTCTCTAAATCTCCCTTCTGTGTGTTTGTTATGGCCGCTTCGCAAGGGAAACCATATGCTCTTTCCTTCACATATTTGACGTCATTCAGTGTATGCTCGCCTTGTTAAAACTAGGGCAACCACATAAATAGGTTGAAATATGCCGATCGGGCATTACTAATTTTCATTTTTCAAATATTAAGATAACTTTAAATCAATGAAACAAATAATTTTATTATTAAATGAATATTTATTATATAATAAATTTATTAGATAAATTGTTGAAATAATGAAAATAATAATAGTGAATTTATTTTGAAAATTATCAGTTTGAAATATGTCAATGTGGTGGTTGGGTGTAAATAAAAATGGAATATATTAATAATTTTTTCATTTAATTAATCATATATTTTATTATTGAATTGGTTTATATCTTAAGAGGGTAAATGATTACTTGTCATTCTTTATAATTTTGTTTGTGTGCTCCAAAATCATTAAGAGAATCTTTCCAAGATCACCATAGTTTTGTTGAGTTAAATGTTATAGCAAGATTTGTCTCACCGTTGCTATCTTGCACAAAGGGTCTTTTTCCATTTCCCTATGCAGACTTATCATCCCCTTTTGATGAATCCAAAGCTAAAAATATACATTTTCCCACATATATGCTCTGTATACGCTTGTTAATCCACTACAACCCCCGTACATCGAGATTTGTGCCAGAAAATACAAAATGAGGTCGGGTTTCCATGTCACTGTTGAGTCTCAAAATGGTCCTTATTTTCACTCCATTAATTCACTAAAACCTTCACAATTACTTCCATTTCACCTTCATATCACCTCCACATCATTACATTTACCTCATTATTGGGTTAAAACTATGCTTTTCCAAAG
>ML780937.1:931425-948491 GCA_009831015.1 Picea engelmannii
ATAAAGAGTTAGAGGAAAAAAGAAAAATAAGGTATTATAAAGATGTAATCAACCCTAATCTAGAAGATCAAAATTATCTATCTGTTTTTCCAAGTGTAAAGAAAAAAATAAGCATTGCTAAGATAAGAACAAATTCTCACGAGTTCCATAGTGAAACTGGGTGTTGATCAATTCCTAAAAAGCCATGGGATGAAAGAGTGTGTCACCTTTGTGACACTAAAAAGGTTGAAGATGAAAAGTGCTTTCTCTTAGATTGTCCAACCTATTCCCATATTAGATCTCATTTTCAAAATATTGATCACACTATCAACCTTCCTAACCTCCTAACTCAACAAAAGTATGGTGATCTTGGAAAGCTTCTCTTAATGTTTTTCGAGCAAAGAAACACAATTCTAAAGAATCACAAGTAATCACTTACCCTCTTAAGGTATGATAGACCAATTAAGTTTTAGTGGATGTTCATCATCATCATCATCATCATCAAATTATCTTTTATAAACTATTTTGTAGGATTATATATCTTAATCTATAATCATATTTTTATTATTATTTATAATAAATATTTTTTTTTAAATTCTATTATTATTTTAAAATTATGATGAAAAAATTATTCTTTATAATAATATATTTTATTTATTTATTTAAACTTGAAAACTAAGATTATATTAACATTCATAATCTTATATATTATTTAATTTTTAAAACTGGAAGAAAGAGACCATAATATTATTTATAATCATATTTTTTTTAAAGTTCACTTATTCTTAAAATTTGAAGCGTGAATCATAACCGGATGGAAAACGTGGCCACAGTAAACGTGGCCACAGTAACCCGGCCAGGTAGGTAAATGCTATAGTCATCTGATAACAGTAAAATTCTTTGGTACTCTAAGTGGTTGGACAGGAGTGGTCATCTTTTACTTCTGTTTTAGGTTTCCTTCTTCTAATGTTCCTCGAGGACGTAAACCCCGGTCCCACTGCAGCTCTCGCTGTAATCTCCTCCTCTATATTGTGCCTGGGATGGCACAGCATAACAAATTACCACAATTCAAATTTTACAAAATAATTAAGATACTTTTATCATTTAAAAACAATTACTATTGAATTTATTTTTAAATACCCTCTTATTAAGAACATGTGTTTTTTCTTAAGAGGTTACAGATTCAAATCCAGGGGTAGGGTATGTATACTTTAGTAGACTTTACCAGTCAAATCGCTGGGCGGAGGGGGGTCCTTTGTCCCACAAACAAAGGAGTCTCATACACCAATTTGATATGCTGGCTTGGCCCTGACCTTAAAAATAGATTATTATTATTATTAAAAAAAAAAACCATTGTATTTATTTTTATTTCTAAATACCCTCTTATCATTTAAGAAAAAACATTAAATTTATTTAAAAACCAAGTAGGTTGCAGAGTAACAAGTCTTCGCCAATTTATTCCATTGAATTTATTTAAAAACCAGGCAGGTTGCAGAGCAACAAGTATCTGTCGAGAAAGTTTTAACTCATGTAGGTCTATTGTGTATAGGCAACTATCTATCGCCCCTGACAACAGACTTTTGTTGAGGTTTGAACTCCACTATACTACAACACCTACACTTCAAACTTCCAAGGGATTTTTTTTTTCTATTTTGATTTCTGAATTTTACTCCAAACTTCCAAGGGATTTTTTTTTTATTATATTTTGATTTCTGAATTTTTATTTATTAAAGTTTGAACTCCACTATACTACAACACGTACGCTCCAAACTTCCATTTTTTTTTTTTTATATTTTGATTTCTAAATTTTTATTTGTTGAAGTTTGAAATTTTTATTTTTTATTTTTGTTGAAGTTTGAACTCCACTACACTCCAAACTGGATTTTTTTGTTATATTTTGATTTTTGGATTTTCATGAGTAAAGTTTGATATTTAAAGTGAAATTAAATGGTGCAACGAAAACAAACGTGTTGTTTCCATTAAATGATAAACTCTTTGTGTTGTATCAATTCATCAATAGCCTAATAAGTAGTACTGCAAGTGATGGTTTCCAAGCTTGTTGGTTCTCAATGTGGAGTCTACTGCCCTCAATCCAAGAGGGCCCACAAACTGTTTGGTGGGTCGAACAAACTGTTTGTAGGGTGTGTTTTTTCTCTTTGCTAAATTAATTAAATTGGTAAATCAAAATTATATAATTAAATCAAATTGGTAGCTAAAAATTATATAATAAAATAGGATTAACTAGTTAGCAAAAAAACTTAAAGGTTAATTTCAACAACATGATTAACATTAGGAATGTGGATTAATGTTCATCTATATTTATATCTTTTGTATACAACATGATTAACATTAGGAATGTGGATTAATGTTCATCTATATTTATATCTTTTGTATTTAGGTTCTTTAGAAAATTAAATTATAGGCATCACCCACTCGCATACATAATTCATAATTGGGATGCTTGATCAAACATGGCAGTGGTGATCTGCATTAAAATTGTTTCATCCATTTCCATAGAGACCATAAGAACCCCAACTAACTTGTTTCTTGGTATACCTGTAAATTATTCTCCTTTGGAAAATAAAAGGTCTCACTAAATCTACTTGGCTAAATATATCAATTAAACTTAACATTCATATATAGTGGAATCAAGTTCAAGTAAATTTCTTATAAGTATTCAGTTTTATGCATTACATCATAGCAGTAATTATATATAGTGGAATCAAGTTCAAATAAATTTCTTATAAGTATAAGTATTCAGTTTTATGCATTACATCATAGTAGTTATATATAGTGGAATCAAGTTCAAGTAAATTTCTTATAAGTATTCAGTTTTATGCATTAAATCATGGTACTTATGTTAATAATACCATTGAGGATTATTGAATATTGGTATTTATATTATTATTTATTGTGCACGATATAATAACTAAATTATGACATCTCGACAATAACAATACTTATACTATAACCTTCCCTTAAGATACCTTTGTTACTTCATATATCCTTTAAAATAGCCGTATTAGATTCCATCCTTGTGTATACATGTTTATTTTAATGGAGTGAGAAATTTAATTCCTAACTTTAATTAGGAACTCAAATGTCATTAGCTTTAAATATAGATGAAAATTAGAAGGCCGAGTATAAAAATATTATATCAAATAATGTCAACTTTCAATGTTAAATCTTAGTCTATTTTAGTGTTTATTTCAAGTTCGTAAATGATTTTCACTGGCCATGCTCTATGTATAAATGGATAAATTTAATAGGGGTTTAGTGCTTAATAAGTTTTCTATGAACATGATTAAATATGGTTGGAATATTCTTAGTAGTCACACAAAATAAATGGTTGTGATTTTAATCATTAACTTCCTAGCTATTATAAAGACATTTGTTTATGTGTTTACTTTTTTACATTTACTTAATCATATCTAAAAATTACTTTGATAGCTAACTGATTGCCACTTAAGTGCTTAGCATAAATTAAAATATTAACACCAAATAAATGAAGCGCAACTGTTTATTTATTAATCAAAAATAAAATTTAATATATTCTTTTAAAAATTCATTTCATCTTATCAACCTTTCAACATTAACCAGCAACTAAATAACTGTAACTAAATAGCTGTTGTGCTAGTATAATTCCTTTCCTCCCGTTGTCCTCCATTCACAGACTGGACATGTGCGAAATTACTTTCCACCTGTTCAAGCCAGCACGTTTGGAGGAAGACAGAGATTAGCACTACTCTTTATAGCAGGGGTGTTGGTATAGAGATTTGTTCCCTGTCACACCACCTGTGAAGTCTCTTGTGAGCGTAGCGCATGACAGATCTTTGTTCCTAGTCACACTGCCTACGAAGTCTCTTGTGAGTATAGGACCAAATGCCAGTTAAGTTTAAAAATATATATATGCTACTAATTACTATCAGTGTCGCGTACTGAAATCGAGAAAGATGACGAACCTCTATCTAAGGCGAAAATCTACTTGGGAAGTGAACATTCCTGGGGACTTCTCTTAGGATTGGAGAGGTATCCTTTCAGTTATATCTACTCGAGCTCAAACTATCTCTATAGGAACAGGCTATAGCTCTATAACTGAGGACCTAGAATTGAATCTGTATCTGGGCGAAGGAATTGCACTTGCAACCATTACTTAGTAAACCAGACTGTAAACAACTTGAACTATTGTTAGCTTTGGAATAGGTTCTAAATCTGGAATTGTAAGAACCAGGCGCTCAGCCTAGTAATCCTTGCTCTATCACTCGATGGGTGGCCGTCAATTTTTCTTATTACTATTGGATCGATATTGACATTCTGCTCGATCTACCAGTAGGAGCTTCTCCCCCGAACCTACACATCGCCTAAGTTGTTCATTACAGTATCACCACCTACATTTCATAGAGTACATATGGACGAGGTTGTTCCACTCGGTTCAAGACGGCTCGGTTTAGTGTTGCCTCCACTTTCCCAAGGTTTATTGGAACTCAACACGGGTCTTGGGGGAGATTGCAGTGAATGCAAGCATTGCAGATTTGAAAGTTTTGGCTCCCTTCGATTCGAAGGGAAACTTGATGGTCTCCTTTCCAACAAAGGCCTCCACAATCATACTCCCCTTAGAAGTGTTTCGGGTATCTCCCATCGCAAAGCTCAAGTGATTCAATTTTCCAGGAATCGTTTTGACGATCTGATCTATGGCGCTTTCCTTACCGTTTGTGAGCTCCATCGCCCTCCTGCCCTGCAAGATAGAAAAAGGAGGGACAGAAAAAACTTATTTTCAGCGCTTGCAATGAACAATAAGTAATCATATTTTCATTGAATTTATGTTGGAGGGATGCAACTTGCATCTTTGCTAAGTATCTTGTGAGTATAGGACTAAATGATGGTTAATTTTAAAAGTATATATATTCTACTAATTACTATCAATGGTGCATACTGAAGTCGTCACTTCTCTTGGTATAAAATGTGCTGAAGAATGCAACACGGGTCCTGAGGGAGATTGCAGTGAATGTGAGCATTGCAAATTTGAAAGTTATGGCTCCCTTCGATTCGAAGGGAAACTTGATTGTCTCCTTTCCAGCAAAGGCCTCTACAATCATACTCCCCTTACAGGCGTTCCAAGCATCTCCCACCACATAGCTCAGGACGTCCAGTTTGTCAGGAATCGTTCTGACGATATGAGCTATGGCACTTTCCGTACCACCGACGAGATCCACGGCCCTCCTGCAATGGACCTAGAGCAAGAGCCAACAACCAGACCTGTCCTGCAAGTCGCTCGTGCCATCAACAGGCCTATCAACAGGCCTATAAGGAGATATACAAGGTAAGGCCGGTATGCTTTAAGAGTATATCACCATAGTTTATTTGACAACAAGGTTTGCATGGTCGAGTAGGTGGAAGCTCAACAACCTCGAGCTTAGGGAGTTGTCAGTGAGCTGACATGAGCTGACAGTAAGTTGTTGCTAGAAACGACATCCATATCATAAAGGATGTTGACAGTGAGCTTGCTTCTCTACATGCCATCCATATCATAAAAATAAAAAAATATTGAAACCATATGGAGAATGGAACCAAGTAAACATTTAATTCTATGAAGTAATGTTAGATTGATATCTAGTATTACTTCATATCTAGAGAAACTACTAGTCAACCTATACTTTAAAATAAGGTTTTGGTCACTTTAAACTAAATTTTTGGTCGAATATATGGGCTTCTTCCTCGAGAAGAGGCCAAATAAGACTTGAAAGATCAAAACATAGGATAAAAATGAAATTTTCCAGAGAAAATCATATGGATTTCTAGAAACTTTGGGTAAAATGCTCTTTTTGCATCAATCTTTGTGCAAAAATAGGAAAATTGATTACTAATAGTCTCTCATCCCGAAGGGTAAGGACTAATAAGGAATAAATTTTACAAAACAATTAATACCCTCTTATCATTTTAAAAAAATTGAGCTCGTCACCATTGAATTTATTTAGAAATAAGGAATAAGAGATCATTTAAAAACAATCGATTTGGTCGCCACTAAACTTAGAATAAGGAAGAAGAGATATATACTATTAATCTAAATGCTCCATTTGCTTCTTCTCCCTCATCACCCATGTTGTCTCAGATTCTACGTTTCGCTTTTAGTTTCATTGGTCCACCTCCAATATGTCAATATTCCTCGAGGAAAGAATCCAGAAACTTCCCAAACACTCTTATGCATCAAATAAATCAAGATATCATAAGTTGTTTTTTGTTTTCTAGTTTGTCCCTGAATCGGGGGACTAGCCTTTGGCTAAGAAACCCCGACTCAAGGATATCTAAACAATGAAAATTACCCAAATCACCCTGGATCACATCATACATGAGCCACACAAACCCTTAACATGGTTTGATTTTTTGTGCTTGCAGGTTTTGAACAGGTGACTTAATATCATAGAGTGTGTTAACAACACACTCCGTCACCTATTGTCCTACACCTCAGGGACTAAGATATCATAATACAGGTATGATAGTT
Organism: Picea engelmannii; assembly: GCA_009831015.1. NCBI lineage: Eukaryota > Viridiplantae > Streptophyta > Pinopsida > Pinales > Pinaceae > Picea > Picea engelmannii. The sequence goes on from ML780937.1 coordinate 937,904, forward strand.
AATACTGATAATACTAAGGTCATGATTATTAAATCCAATAATATCTCTTATGATACGTTTTAATATGGAAACAACAACTTGGAGGAAGTGACTTCATACAAATATTTTGGAATTGCTATTCACCACAAGCTCAATTGGAATTATAGCATTGAGAAAATGATTATTTGGAGATGGATAGCTTATTATGGGTTTGAAAACAATTGTAAATCAGTTGATCTTTGGAGTTGGGTTAAGAAGAAACTCCTATTTGTTACACCTTTTATTCTTTATGGATGTGAAGTATAGGGTTGTAGTATCTCTTGTGAATCCTGGAGAAATATACAGAAAATAGAAAAACATTTTATAACCTATAATCTCAAAATTAAAGGAAATACACCATATCCCATCCTCCTCTTAGAAACAAGTCTCCCCCCCTTTGAGAGCATGGCTAGGACTAGATACCTAATGTATAAGAACAATTTAAACAACATGGAAGACAATAGGCTTCCTAAAATTGCTTCAAAATTGAGTCATAATCACCATCGACTGAAGAGAGGATGACATAAAGATGCCTAGTCTTGGATAAACTATTGGGGAATCATGAAAAATATCATTTTGTAGAATAAAGATACTATTAAAAAAAACATCAAATCAAAATTTAAGGAGAAAATGTGGTGTAATAAAAAGTTAGAGTAAAAAACAAAATTAAGGTATTATAAGAATGTAATCAACCCTAATCTAGAAGATCAAAATTATCTATCTGTTTTGCCAAGTGTAAAAAAAAAAGGCATTGTTAAGATAATAACAAATTCTCATGAGCTCCATAATGAAACTGGAAGTTGGTCAATTCCTAAAATTCCATGGGATGAAAGAGTGTCACCTTTGTGACACTAAGAAGGTTGAATATGAAAAACACTTTCTCTTAAATTGTCCATCATATAGCCATATTAGATCTCATTTGAAAAATATTTGTCACACTACCAACATTCCTAACCTCTTAACTCAACAAAAGTATGGTGATCTTGGAAAGCTTCTCTTAATGTTTTCCGAGCAAAGAAACAAAATTATAAAGAATTGCAAGTAATCACTTATCATGTTAAGGTCTGATAGACCAATTTGGTCTTAGTGGAAGTTAATCATCATCATCATCATCATCATAAATTTAAAAAAGAACATATACAATGTTTAAAAAAATTAAATTATTTTTTTAAATACTAAATAATATTTATAATACCTTTCACACTACAACTAAGAAACATTCAAGTACCGAGTTACCATCTACCAATTTTAATTAAAAATAAAAATACACATACAATATAATACCCCACCAAACATGAAACACGATACACTCAATTACCCAAGTTTCCATCTACCAATTTTTAATTTAAAAAATAACATATACAATATAATACCCCACCAAACATGAGACATTGTAGTAACCAGGTCACCATCTACCAATATTTAATTTAAAAAAAAAACATATACAATATATTACCCCACCAAACATGATTCCCTAAAAGAAAATATGAGACCAACATGGAATAACTTTTCTTTCTTCAAACTATACATTGTTCTATTTATTTTTTCTAAAAATGTGATTGTTTCACCTATGTTATTAGTTCCTGCTGTAGGCATAGAGGGACTATAACGATTGATAAGTCATTGACTACATATTATTTTATCATTTGACCATAAATATTTGCATAATACCTATTGTTGGAGCTAGGGAATTAAAAGCATATATTTTTATATAATAAAAAGTACCATATATGTATTGATCTGATTGGATAAGAGATTGGAGGTGTTATTGTTGGCTTCGCTATTCCCAATGTTTTATATGGAAACATATCCAAACTTTTTCTCGTATACATTCTTTTTGAATCATATATTTTTCCTGTATACTGCTTGAAGGTGGATTAATGCTAGCATTAGTTCAAACATTTGTATTAGCATTTTCTGCTAGCTGAATATATTCCAAATTTTTGATATGTACTAAGCATACTGAAATGTTTTGATGTACAAGGTTTATAGTGATTGAGAATTCCAAAGTTTATAACATCCTTGTTGGATGTATTTTTTTTGAAATGTATTGACACATTTTTCGAGATGCCTCAATAGGCCTCACAACTTAAATGTTTACATGAGGTGATGTCCTCCAACAGGCCTGACAACTTAAATATTTTCATATCACGAGGTCCTTCGACAGTCTGACAGCCTTAAATGTTTATGTAAATACACTTATCAGAGTACATTTATCCTCGAAATTTTCCATACAGTTACAGTGAATTTTCACAATCTTGTTTTTCCATCACCAGTTCAACAACCATTATATGTTTCATCCTTCTTCTACCTTTGAAATACAATTTCATTATCGTTGAAGCTACATACAATGTTTTTTGGTTCGGTGATTGCTTCTTCTTCATTGGTTTCTCGGTTTCTGCTTAGTGTTGTTTCGTTTGCGAGTCGACCTGTGCTTCTTCATTTCAGCGTTTCGGAGTAAGTTTTGATGCCATAGTTTCATTTTCTATTCCTTGTTTGTTGTTCAATGTTTGTAGTCTGCAAGTAAGAATGTTTGCTTATTTGTAGTGGCATGGTCCTCGTATGTTTTTGGTTCCTTCTATGCTTGCGCTGCAGTTTCTTAATCATTGGAGATACATATGTTGTTTGTTGGCTCGGTGGTTCTTGTTGGTTCGTTGGTTCATGGGTTGCTAGTTCTCTTTGTTTGGATCGTGTTTACGCTTTGGGGCCCTGGGGTACAGTTTGGCCTGGTCGTCCTTTCTCATTGTCTGGTGCTTGCAGTTTTCTTTTGTTTGATTCGGCATTGCAGGGTTGGGGTCCAACGGTGGTGGTTGGAGATTTTATTTTTTATTTTTTTTTGGATTATTATTGTATTTTGGGGATCTTTACGATGTTCGGCCCCTGCACCCAAGAGTCAACCTACAATTCTATTATTTTCCCTATCTGCTAAGGTCGATATCTATTATTCTGTGAGATTTTGTTGGTGCTTCAGTGTTGGCATGAAAGAAAATAGTTGCATGCAAAATTGTTCGAGGATTACATGTGAAATTACAATATCCCTTGTTTTTTTGTTAGAATAAAGCATATGCAGGATACATTTATAGACCATGTATGGTCAGATGTGACGATATGACATTACATGTTATTTCTCCTCTACATAGACTGGTGTGTGCAAGATAAATTTTGTGTTGAGCTTGAGGTATGATATCTACAACAAAGATTCTGCAAGATTATATTTGGATGTCTAGAAGCATGTTTGGGTAGTTTTCCATAGAAAACCAAAAACTTGTATCATGGGCACAACAGTCTGTGTAGAGGATAAAGAACATGCATTTCCATCGGTGTAATCATATCTGAATAATTTTCCATGAAAAAACAGAAATTGCTTAGCTACGACCATGCAATTGCGTGATATTTTGTGGCTTGTAATATCTTTTGGGCAGGGAAAATAAAATTACACGTTTACAACCATGGATGGAGAAGCAAAAAGGTTCATGTTTCTGCCTATATTATAGACTGTTCATTGAGTCTATATTACTCTATGTACATATTGTTTGTTCTCTGGTGCATACCAGCTTCCATTCATGTTCATTGTATTTTGTGTGTTCCCACATTCAAACAAACAGGATAGCTGGAGAAAATGAGGGAGTCTTGACTGCATTGATTGAAGAGGATATAGAAAGGTGCATGCTTGTACTGTTATTTCATATTTCCTTGTTTTGTATTTCATTTATGCTTTGTATATGTGTTCACCTAGTTTATTATATGTACATGTTGCATGCCTTCCTACATGGTAACTTATATTCATTGCATTCCTTCCTGCATACTAACCTGCTTCATGTCTGTTGTCTTTTCACTGCATTGGTACATTTTAAACCAACAGAATAACTAGAGATCGCGATGGGATCTTTGGCGGGTAAATAGACTTGTTTCTCTTTCTTTTAGATGTCAGTCTTCATATTAACATGCCTTCATGTCCATTGCATATTCGACATTGCTGCCCTAGAAAAAATAGGTTGCTTGGACATGGAGGTGAATTTTTTTGTGCATCAACAAAGGGTTTTGTGGTACAATATTCTAAAAGGTATACCAAGTGTGATAGTAAATTAAATATACAAACCGGGTGGGAGCATATAATATTAGACTTGAAAACGATGGCTTGGAAGCAATGGGCCTTTCTGCCCTCCCTATTTCTACTTTTTCCATTTTCTATTATCCATTTTGTTTTCTAATTCATCTGCATAGTGTGCTTTCCAAAAATGCCTTGGTGAGCCTATTGGCGGACTAACGTTTTCACATATGTGGTCGTGCTTCTACCTGATTCCATAGTTACCTACTTTCTCGATTGCGGGTGTCAGGCTGGCAGGTTGAATATTTCTCTCCTTTCTTCTCGGGGTCTGCGATATACAGATTGCCCATGGTGCCCAACCCTCATGCACTGTTTACTTTCAAACATTTTTCTAGTTAAAAAAATAAGATGCATACAATTTTACAGTTATTTGGTCCTTGTGATGGACAATATACAATGCATATGCTTGTTTAGTCCTGATGTTCATCTGCACATTCTTGCATGAGAAAAAAATTGACTAGTGACATGGGCATGAGCATTCTGTCACCCCGGACATCAGCAGACCAACAAGGCCAAATGTAAATATGCATACACTCTTCTCTTACTATATTTACTAAACAAATATCCTCGGGTATATATTCATCTATGGCATGGTGGATATGTTGATATCATTTGCAATACATGGTTTGCAACTCACAAGAAGTATCAACAAGTACAAGTGAGACGTCGAGTGCGCTACATGTTCCGCAGACTAAGAGGTGTAGTTGAAAAACTCTGGCTCCATATTTCATCAAAGCTATGTGTGTACTTGTAGATTTATGCTAGTGAAAGAAGAATATAGATAAAAAAACAAAAAAAAATGCACACTACCATTCACTTTAACTTTCCCGTTCAAAAATTGTCACTAGGTCTAGAGATGTAACATCCAAAGTACTATCAATAGAGGGCTTGAACAATCGTTGAACTGGACAAGTGTTTGTCAGGGACATAATGGTCATCTATAGCACCTACTTAGACAAGGCAAACAAAAGTAGATCCATTATGCATGCTGACATGATAGACAAGGAGGCCATGATGATAGTGACACTGATTGTTCCTCCACAACTTGTCCATAAACATGCATAAAAGATATTTCTAGGTAATAGGATATCCATCACAAATTTTAATATATTTCCTAAAATAGTATATGACCATGGTGATTATGATCGAATTATTTTGATCAACAAAACAAGCATTGTGGAAAAAAAATTCGTTGTTTGTTAAGAATATCGTTTCATCCCGGACTCGACTATCAGCCAACTTGCACAGAGCACTGATATTTATCCAATCAGAATGATTAGTGCAACTATCACATTGGCGAGAAAACTTGGCTTGCAACACATTCTCCATATAAAGGATGGAGAGTTGGACAATGACAAGGCAATGGTACCACTTTTCATATTCAGTTTTGTCCTTTACTTTCGCATGTGCATGTATCTCGATTAAGTTACACAAATATTTCACTATTCCATGTTGCAACTACAATTGTTCGATAGGTATTCAATTTTTTTTTCGTCAATCGAACAACAATTGCATAAAGGGAAGATTCCACTTATGTTGTTCAAAAATATAACAAAAAAAAGGGATGTTAGAGAAAGGATCTTTCGAACAACCTGGGAAATGTTTGTAACAGAGTTGCGAGAAGATATAGTAGAGGATATGAAGAAACTATCTAGATCTACAACTGTTGTGCATATACATCCACAAAATCATCCTCACTTTGCTTATAGAAATAACCTTCAACAAATTTCTGCGGCCTGTTTAATTTTTTTTTTATTTTTTTAAGGGGAGGAGGGGCGGTTTCAGTTGTGTATTATATTGTTCAATGTATTAATTCATATACTCATGCTCCTAGGTTGATGGTGTTTTAGTTGCATCCAATGTGTACTCAACCCCCTTTGAACCTGTATGTGAAAAATACAACTCTCCTGCTTCTGCCTCTGTTTTGATAAGTGATGATATGATTGATTGTTTACGATGCAGTGAAAAATGTCAATATATATATGGAAATTACGTCAATGGTGTCATCTGAACCGTGGGAAAAACAACTATGCATTGTATGGTTAAGAAGCCTCTGTTACAAAATGTGCTTCCTAAGTTGACAAAGTTATCGTATGAAACGTATCTACAAAAAAAGGCAAGTAGTGTCTACATGCCGTGGGAGCTTTGGATACACAACAAATTCACCTTAAATGAGGACAATGCAATTTTTCATATCGGCTGAAGAAGGGGAAAATATATATATATATCAAACTTTCGCAGGAAACGAAAAATATCTCATGTGTCTCTGCAATATTTCTTGAACATCTAGATGAATGTTTGTCGGACTTGGCTAGTTGGGATTGCATGCGCATAAGATTGTTCGGTCCAAAAAATGGGAAGCATGGAAGAAAACCCCATATATCCCATGGCCCCAGTTATTTTCTACTGGGAACATATACCAGATGCAAGAGAAAATGAATGCGGCGACGTCTTTTCTTTGTATATCAAATTGTTTTGTGCAAAGGTCGATGGGTCCTACTCTATGGAACCTTCTAGGAACTTTCTTGCGGCCTATTTGAAGTTTGGTTGGTTCTTGGTTGTGTGCTTCGTCTCTCAATTTGTATACTGCGGAACTCCAACTGTTGTTTGGAGGACACAAAACAATATAATTGAATTTTTTTAGCCAGTTGGTCCGCAAATCTGCCTGAAATTTTCTATGGCGTTGTGACACAAATGTAGTATGTGGCTTGTTTTAGCAGATTACATTGATCGATGAACTTGGTAAAATTATTGTCTTGGAATAATTTGAAATCAACGAATATGTATTGTGTGAAGTGCACTTGTGCTATCATATCAACAAGAGGCCCTTAAAATTCAAATTGGTTGTTGTTTTTGCATTTTTGCTTAATTAATGAACTCGGTAAAATTATTGTCTTGGAATAATTTGAACTTGGCAAATATATACTATGCAGAGTGAAATTGTGCTATCATATGAACAACATGCCCTTAAAGTTCAAATTGGTCCTTGTTATGCTTGCGGTGATAGAATTTTAAATAAAAATTATTTTCTTTCCTTCATTTTTTTAAAAATAAGTGATTTAACATCCTTTAATAATTTAATCTAATTCAATCGTACAATATCAATATTTAATATTAATAATTTAGTATTTGAAAATAATGTTTTTAGATAAAATTATATAGGATGACCATCCGTAAACAATTGCAATATTGAATTCACAAGCCATGGCGTCTTGTCGATTTGTATGTCCAGAAACTCTTAGTGCTATTTGGAGGACACGGGACAATAGAAGTGCAATATTGAACCAACCAGCCCACAAATACGTCTGTCAATTTGTATATCGCGAAATTTTGGGTGCTATTTGTAGGACACAGAATAATAGAGGCTCATTTTTGAGCCCGCTAAGCCGAGAAACCGTGATCCAAAAAGTTCCTAAGTATGGAATGATGGATCCTCATATGTTATATAAAATCTCATGTACATACTTTATAAAAGTACATGTTTACTATGTATTTCTAATTTGTCAGAAAACTTTTATATCACTCGCCCGACCAAATTGTACAAAATTTCTTGTCTAATTAAATTATGCAATATCAATATTTAATATTAATAATTTAGTATTGAAAATAATGTTTTTAGATATGTTATATAGTTAATAGGGATTACCATCCATAAACAATGGAAAACTTGAACCCACCAGTCCTCGAGTCCATCTGTCAATTTGTATATCGCAGAAATTTTGAGTGCTATTTGGAGGACATAGAACAATGGAAGTGCAATGTTGAGCTAGCCGACCCACAGGCCCACTTGTCAATTTGTATATTGCAGAATTATGGGTGATTTTTGTAGAGCGCGAAACACTAGAGGCCCAATTTTCAGCCCGCCAGCCCGAGAACCCTCAGGCCAAAATGTGGCTAAGTATGGAATGGTGGCTCCGTACATGCTCTATAAAAATTTATGTCCATAGTTTATAAGAGTACATACTTTGTATGTATTACTCGTTTTTCAGAAAACCTCTAGGTGTGGAAGTTGGTGGATGGACGACTTCAGATTTCACTTTCTTTTATATCACTAGCCTAACCGACCGCTTCTCCGTTTGATATTGTAATAAATGAATATAAACTGGCCCGGGTCCAATTTTGCTATGACATGAACACGAGGACCGTAAAATTCAAATAACTGGAAAGTCCGCTTGTGAGTTTGTATATCATGGAAATGTGGATGCTATTTGTACGACACAGAACAACAGAGGCCCACTTTTGAACCCACCAGCTCGAGAATACACCATCCAAATAGTGGATAAGTATGGAATTAGGGATAGTACATGCTCTATAAAATTTCATGTCCATAGTTTTTAGAAGTACATCTTTACTATGTATTACTCGTTTCCTCTGAATGTTGTTTAGAAGACACAGAACAATAGAACTGCAATGTTGAAGGACCCAGTCCGCAGCTTCGGCTGTCAATTTTTATATCATGGGACTCTGAGTGCTATTTGTAGGATACAGAGCAATAGAGGCCCAGCTTCGAGCCCACCATACAGAGAAACCGCAATAAAAAAAGTGGCCAAGTATGAAATGCGGGATCCATACAAGCTCTATAAAAACTTCATGTCCATACCTTGTAAGAGTTCATACTTAGTATGTATTACTCGTTTTTCGGAAAACTTCTACCTACAGAAGTTTGGGGATTCACGACTTCAGGTTTCAATTACATTTATATGACCAACCCGACAGATCGCTTCTCCATTTGATATTGTAAGAAATGAATATAAACTAGCCCAAGTCCAATTGTTCTATTACAGCAATATGAGGCCCTTAAAATTGAAATAGTCTGCAAATTCTTTTGTCAATTTGTATATCGTGGAACTCTGGGTGCTATTTGTAGGGAACAAAACAACAAAGGTCCAATTTTGAGCCCACTAGCCTGAGAATCCGTGATCCATCCCGAGAACCTGCGATCCAAAATGACCAAGTATGGAATGAGGGATGCGTACATGCTCTATAAAATCTCATGTCCATACTTTATAAAAGTACATACTTGGTATGTATAACTTGTTTCTTGTGAAATTTTGTAGGTGTGAAACTTGACGGATACACATGTTCAGATTTCCACCCATTTTTATATCAACAACTCGACCGACCTCTTGCCCGTTTCATATTATACAAAAATTTTGGAACGCAAGTTTCCGAATACGTGGGTTTTTCTTTGAAATAAGATATTTCACATCCTTTTATAATTTTATGTAATTAAATTGTACAATATCAATATTTAATATTAATACTTTAGTTTGAAAATAATGCTTTTTTGTAGTGTTACATAGTTCATAGGGATTAACATCCATAGACAATCGCAAGGTTGGGCCCACCATCCCTAGAGTCGATCTGCGAATTTGTATATGGTGGAATTCCTACTGTTGTTTGAATGACACAGAACAATCGAAATGCAATGTTGATCAAGCCAATCGGCAAGTCCGCCTGTCAATTTGTATATTGCAGAACTCTTGGGTGCTATTTGTAACTAACAGAACAATAGAGGCCCAGTTTTGAGCCCGCTAGCCTGAGTACCCGTGATCCAAATATTGGCTTAAGTATGGAATGCAGGAACAATACATGTTGTATAAAATCTCATATTCATTCTTTTTAAAAATAGATTTTATCTATTGCTCATTTTTTTCGAAAAAAATCTTGGTAAGGAAGTTGGCGGATTCACGTATTCATATTTCACTTACCTTTATATCACCAACCCAACCTATCGACCACTTCCTTGTTTCATATTGTACAAACTTCCTTGTCTAATTAAATTGTACAATATCAATATTAAATATTAATAATTTAGTATTCAAAATAAATTCTTTAGATAATGTCGAATAGTTAATAGGGATTAGCATCCGTAGACAATTGTATGCTCGAGGCCGCTAGCCTTGGAGTCCGTCTGTCAATTTTTATATCGTGGAACTCCAAGTACTATTTGTATGAAACAAAACAAAAGGAGTGAAATTTAGAGTGACACAACTCGTAGGTCTACTTGTCAATTTGTATATCATAGAATTTTGAATGCTATTTGTAGGCCACGGAACAATGGATGCCCAATTTAGAGCCCGCCTGTCCGAGAACCCGCGATCCAAAAGGTTGTTAAGTATGGAATGTGGAATCCGTACATGCTCTATAACATTTCATGTTCATACTTTATAGTACATATTTAGTGTGTATTACTCGTTTTTCCAAAAATTTATAGTTTATATTTTCTCTCTACTTTTCCTTTTTGAAACGTGGGTTCCTTCATAGGTGGGTTTAAAATTGTGTTTCCGTTGTTCCACCCCATGCAACTATGTTAAGACCTAATATTGGCTCATTACCACTTAATTGGGGCATATTAGATTAGTAATGTTATTTTATTTATGTCGGCTTTAAGCCATTAGTTGTAATTTAGATTAGTAATGTTATTTTATTTATGTCGGCTTTAGGCCATTAAACCTCCTA
>ML780937.1:977026-993305 GCA_009831015.1 Picea engelmannii
GCTTTATTTTTAGGATAGCATTCGAATAAAAGACTAGACGCTTGCCTGCACATACTGTGTATCAGCTCGAAGTATACCAACCCTGGTTTGACAATTTAGTGATTCAGGACACTTAAAAGCTACAATTTAGCAGCCTGACACCTAACAAAGTATAATAACGGGTTGGACCTCTTGCCCCATTTTTTGGAAAACCCGCTTCTAGTTCCTTAAGATATTACAAGCTTCCAGATTAGTTCATTTAGAAATCCATTTCGTGAAATTGTCTAGATGTTTACAAGAATAACGGGACAAGAGTCCACAACAATTGCTTCCCAGATGGCCCTTTATATTTTGTATTTCACAGTCAACGAACAAGCCATTTTTTATCGGGGCAGGTTATTTTCCCATGAAATTTGTTCCCAATTGTCAAGCTTCAAAACAGAAAAGAAATTTTATATGTTGTCCTATTTAGTTTTTGCAATAGCACATTCCTGTCGATTTCCACAATTGTCTCTGTCCAAAATTGTTAACTACGAATTTCACTCAGTAACGTTTTGGTACCAGGCCTTGTGGAAGCACAAGGCTTCCCACTATTTTTATGAAGTTTTTAATGTCTTCGTGTCTGTTTTAAAAGTTTTGTTGTTAGGATAAGATGCTCCCAACATATCTGAACAGCCAACCAGTCTTTTGGACAATAAGGGGACACTCGAACATTTGGATAATTACACTGTCATCAGAATTTTTGGCTCCATGGAACAACCTGCTCTCCTTCCATGTCACATTATAGACAAAATGTTTGTTCCAAAAGAAGCACGATAATACAACTACTGGTTCCATCTGTTGCAAATGAAGAAAAAAAAATAGTTCATTCCTCTTCCATGGAAAGTAGGGGAGTTCGTGTTGAAAAAAGTCAACAAAATTGAAAAATTCACAACACATTCTAGCATCTCCAACCTGAGATATGATAAAATCATAAAAAGGTTCAACCCCTATAATATTTTTCGACAACATTTACAAACACTTGGCCTCGATGGTTGTTTTTTAAATAAACACCTACCCAAAAACAAAGATAGTGGCAGAAACGGTCCTGCCTCTGATGCCGGCGATATAATAACAGTGAAAAGTTTCACTAAATTGTACACACAACGGGGGAAAGGCCCTGGTGACAAGAGTTTTCAATCAGAAAATAACACTCCAAAAAGTACGACATCTCAGGGCATCGCTCCAACGGTCCACCACAACAATAAAGAAACACAAATTTCTTCAAACGGAGGAGGAGATAATGTCCCATTGTCACTCTAAAATTGATAGTTCTCACAAGCTTCAAGTAGAGAAGAAGAGAAAAAAAAATGTGGGGCAGACAGAAGAGCTGAAAATTTAGAGTGAGAAGATGGAACTTGACACTGATCTGGATAGCATGATCCTCTTCCTTGATCATCCCAGAGACACCATCCACCATAGTCGTCCAATGGGCATATCTGTTACGAAATTTTTTGACGAAGATGAATCCTTCGTGTTCCAGAGCGTTGTTTTTTATAGCGAGTCCAAAAAATTGATAATTGAGAAAAAATATGTTAAAAATAAGAAAGAAAAATCTCGTTCAGAGGTTTACCTTGCCAACATGCAACCGTCCCAAATCTGTCAACTTCACACCATGAGCGGAGAAACACTTCATGATTCCATTGAAGGCATCAAGACCGAGAATGCCAAACAGAAGGATCGGGTCAAGGAATTGGAAGACACTTTCATTCTTATGCCATTGTTTGTCGATCCTTTGGCAATAGCCATGCCTACCAACCCTGGAGCCAACGTAAAAGAATCCTTCACCCTGCTCGCATATTGTAAAGGATATGTGAAGAATAATATCAAAAAAGGAATGGAGTTGGTTATTGAGGCACGAAAAATATCACAAACCATCACTTCCCTTGGAACCAGAGCACATAGTTTGCTCGAACATTTGCAAGCCGAGTTAAAAGATGAAGAAAATTTCTTTTAAAAAACGGTCATTCCTTTTGGCACCATTGTCAACAATATGACAGAAACAAAAAGAAGAGAACAAGATCTTCCATCCAAAAACCGGATCGGTCAATTGAATGCATGTTGAAAAGAAAAACTGAAGAAACTGCATCTCATTGTCCACTCATGTGAATAAGCCATATCGAAGAAAGAAAAATTATTCACAAGGTTGTCAAATATAGACATAGCTGAGAAAACCAACGACTCCCAAAACCCTGACTTAATCGCAAACTCCTTGCCCTTAACCGACAAAGAGTTCGATAAACAAGTTGCTATGTTTAAGGCCTTATCTCTGGAAAAGTTTTACAACATCCTTCAATTTGTCAAGCTCACGTCCACGACTGGCTAGTCAAATATTCAGTATGGAATGAAGAAATTCATCAGTCTCTCTGTAATCTTTCTATCGACTTCTAAAAATTAGAAAATGATCTTTTCAATACAAAAATATGCAATGAGATCAACGTCGTCCCAATGAGAAGCTACATTGAAGAATGGTGTGAAACGTAATTAAAGCAGGTCGTCGACGAAAGACAACATGCAGTTGCTGGAATCATTGAAACCGCAGATATCAACGACATCAATGAAATCACAGCCGCAAGAAAATAGCCAAAGGAATCCTATGTACCCTCACAATAAGTCTATTGATCACATCTCGCTTTGTTTATCAACCGAGTTATTCCACTTTCTTAAATACAAATGTGTAGGCAAACACTTATACCTTTTAATTTATTTTTTTTCCAGGTATTGCACTCTATCTTTTTTATACAATCCTGTTTCTTGTACATATTTCTCTAATGCTTCACGGGAGCCCCAATCCCAGTCTACATGAAAGACACATTTAAATTCCGATTTATACATAATAGATTTTAATTTTTTTGTATATTTCAAAATTTCTAATAGTAGTCTGTAACGAACTTTTATTTTTTGACATATTTCAAATAAAAATGTTTTCTTATCTTCTTTTAAATTTATGTTTTCATACATTCTTCTTGTTCACAAATGCATTTCAATTTTTATATTTCTTATCTCCCTCTAATTTTATGTCTTCATATAATTTTATCTTATTCTTCCACTCTCAACAAATTTGTACTTTGTTATATACTTTCAAAAAATAACTGTTTGTTATATACCTTAAAAAAAATAAATGGTGCTCTACATGCCAAGGGTCATTGACTTTTGCCCTATGTTCAGTGATATACATGTTGCACACAACATTTACAATTCGACCCCATTTTCCACAATTTTCTTCCTAACCTCATTGACAAGAACTGTTCTACCACGCAACCTTATTTCTTATTACACCTATAGACATACCTATAAAGAATTGTTTTCTTTTAATATATGTGTGTCCACTATATCCACAGATACGGATCAAATTTTCTTATTATGCCTATAGACGTATACCTATAAATAATTGTTTTCTTTTAGTATATGCTAGTTCGTGGTGTCCACTATATCCACGGATCAGATTTTATAAGTTATCTCTCTTGCATGTGTCATCCATGGCTATATCACTAGAGATCAGATTTTATAAGTTATCTCTCTTGCATGTATCTATCCATCCATGGGTATATCACTAGAGAGCGTGAGTATATCACTAGTGAGTTTTTTTACGGGGATTACCATGTTACAGGGATTAAGAAATTTACCGCAGCCGTCTTCACTTCCTTTTTCCAGGTGTTGGGAGTGATTATTATATAATATATTTATATATATAATGGTGATAAAATAAATTTAAATCTATAAAAATTAATAAATTTAAAATTTAAATTTTACCTAATAAATTTAAAATTTAAATTCTTTTATGTATTATTTTATTTTTAAATTTAATTTTTTTTAAATATATAATTTAAATTTTAAATTTTTGAATGACTTTATGTATAATAGATTTAAAAATTTATGTTAAATAATTTTTATAAAATTATATATTTATAATTATATTTATTGAAAAGACTTGGATTTTAATTACAAATATTGATCATGTGAGAGGACTTTATAAATAACTCCATATATATGGATACAAAAATTATTTAAATTCTACATTTAAAATCAGTTTATCATTTTTATCTAATTTCTTTAAGAAAATTAAAAAATTAATTAAATTGTATAAATTTAAATTCACGTTCTAAAGATATTATTATTATTTAGTAAAATTCAAAGTGGTTATCCAAGTTATTATTTAAAAAAGTGGAAAATCATGATTATCCACATATATCAACAATTTTTATTTATATACTTATACTAGTTTAATTTCATATATGTTTCTTTCTAAAGTATCTTTCTTGATATTCACTATAATAAAATCCATTGATAATAAGGTATCATCTTGTATTTGAATATCATAATAGATTTACATCATAAATCTACCATATGAAAATCTAATTATAATTAGGTATCATCTAGTTATGTGAATATCACAAAATGTTTGAATCATAAATCCTTGAATCACTTCTTTTAGAAACCTTATATAAATATAGCAAATGGCTAAAACTTATAACTTATTGTATCGGGCTCACTCTACGAAGATGGCATGAACAATGTACGTGCCCCATAAGACAAAGGGCAAAATTACATGAATAATGAATAATTTGATTACATCATTTTGATACACTTCAAGACTTGTTATTTTGAATACATGTCTCTTAAAAAACTTCATGGGTGTTTCTAACAAAAGCCACAGTACATATTATTTGTTTACAACAAATGAAGATGATGACAAAATGTAATGATAAATCTGTTTTTGATTTTTAAAATTATACATTAATTGTTTTAATACTATAACAAAAGCCACAGTACATATTATTTGTTTACAACAAATTAAGACGATGACAAAATGTAATGATAAATCTGTTTTTGATTTTTAAAATTATACATTAATTGTTTTAATACTATAACAAAAGCCACAGTACATATTATTTGTTTACAACAAATTAAGACGATGGCAAAATGTAATGATAAATCTGTTTTTGATTTTTAAAATTATACACTAATTCTTTTAATACTATGCATATAACAACGATCCATATTGTCAAAATCTATGAACAATGAAAAACTTTTGATCTTTATGTCACAAGAGACTGAATAGAAATGATAAATATGTTTTTGATTTTTAAAATTATATTCTAGTTCTTTCGGTACTTGTTATATAACAAGTATAATGTTGTCAACATCTATTAACAATGAAAAACTTTTGATCTTTGTATCAAAAGACGGAAGCAAAATGATAAATATGTTTTTGATTTTTAAAATTATTTTTTTATTCTAATTTTTTTAGTAACATTCATATAATAAGTTTGAGTGGGTCAAATGGTTAAGAACATGTGTTTCCTCTTAAAAGGTCACAGGTTCAAATCCAAGAACTGTCTTTGTGCTTATTTGTTGGGTTCTTTCTAGCTGTATGGGAACTTCATCATCTAAAAACAACGCAAAAAATTGTTCTCGGCTCATTCCCTATGTAAATGTCTAGATTTGGCATGGTCATTTTTCACTACGATAGATCACATGCCATGAGTATTTCTAGATATATCACCACCCATATCATAGTCGCAATAACTCACTAGTCAGATTATATTCCAACCCATTATTTTGCCAATCACAGTCTCAATAACTCGATATTCAGATTACATGCCAACCCATTCTTTTCGCGATGGAAAAAGAGATGAAAACATCCATCCTATTGCAAACACATAAAATGACACTACAAAAACTCATAAAGACTTTGGAAACCCTAGTGTTGCAAACGCGGGGAATGTAACACAACGGAGTCTAGTAAGACACTCGAGTTTCATTAACAAAGTTCCCTGGTTCAATTGATGGAGGAAAACTTGGTAATTCCATGCAAACTATGGAGGCATATTTCCAGACCCCGCTAGGACTAAAAGCTGAAGAGAAGATTGAGTTTGCATAAATACGCACGACTAATTTAGCTTTGAATTGTTGTCAAAGAATGATTACCAATCTATATCCAGTTAAATAAAAGAAGTTCTACTCAATGGAATGCTTTTATCACTACATTATAGGATAGATTATCTCATTTAGCATATTGGTCCAGATTCACCCATATCATATTGTTGCTCATGTTTTAATAGCTCACTACTCAGATTGCATTACATCCCATTATTTTCGAGATGGGAGAAGAGATAACCCTTGCCATCATCATCCATGATATGGAAGACATATAATTCCACTATCCAAGAAGTGATCAAGGCGTTGTAAACCCCAATGATGCAAACAAAGGGAATGCAACACAATGGTGTCTAGTAAGACACCCGAGTTCCATTAGAAAAGTCCCCTCGTTCTCTTGATGGAGGAAAAATTAATCCTTATATCAAAACTATGTAGGCATATTTCAAGACCAAATTAATACTTATATCAAAACTATGTAGGCATATTTCAAGACCCATCTAGGAATAAAAGATGAAGAGAAGATTGATTTTGTAGAACTACACACAATTACTTTACCTTTGGATTATGGGTCATATTTCTAACATGGCCAACTGTATGCAACTTTGCCAATCCTTAAAGAAAATGATACCACATTTTTTTCGATGTCTTCACCAAACTCAAGTGCAAACATTTTGAACATTTTACATACACCTTTCTTTTTTTGCAACTTAGTACTCACCTCAATTTCTAGGGTTTTTGAACAACCTTTCTTGTATAACTCCTTACAATGTATGATGATGATGATGATGATGATGATGATGGTCCATATTGTGGCAGATATTTTGAATTTACTTATAGGCATGTCACTTCAAGAAAATTATTATTGTCTTCAACTCTCTTCGTGTCACAAAGGTGACAGAATCATTCATACCATGGTGTTTTGAAGATTTTCAACACCCACTTCGTGATAATTAGTTCTTACTTTAGCAATATTGATTCTCTTTAATTTTAGCCTGAACAATATTTTTAATATCATCATATATCTATAGAAGCTTGAGCCATTTGTGATTTTGGCTAGAGTTCAGAGCAATTTTGGAGAGTTTCTTGTCATCGACGTTCTTTATCTTGTTCTTGTACATTAACTACATAGTCATAGTTTTTCTCTCAGTAGGGAAAAGTATCACTTCTATGATGAGGATAGGATAGGGTGTATTGCCTTTAATTTCAAGATTATAAGTTATAAAATTATTTTGGGTCTGTTCTATCTTTCTGCGAGATTCTATAGAGATACTACATCCCCAAATATTAAATCCATACAGGATAAAAAACTTGACAAGAGTCTCAAAGAGGATGTTTTTCCTTTCCCATAGCCAAAAGTCTGCTAATTTACAATTATTTTGAATCCCATAATAAACTTTCCACCCTTCATTTATCCTTTTTCTCAATGCTATAGTTGCAATGGAGCTTGAGATGAATATCAATTAAAATATAGTTGTACAAAGACACTTTCTCCAAGTTATTATTTTCATATACATAATTATCATAGGTGATCTTGTTGTATTTAATTATCATAACCTTTGTTTTGTCAATGTTCACAGTCATTCATGTACTAGAGAAAAGGCTCTTAAGGATTCTAAGTTAGTTACTGAGGTCATAGAGATTACCTGCCACTCTTACTGAGGTCATAGGGATTGTTTTTCTAGAAGAAAAATATCATCACCATAGAGACGAAGGATAATGACTATACTAGGAAAATTTTCTCTAGCACAACCTGCAATCTCTAGACAAACTTCTAACTTGTCAATGTATATGCCAAAATCGGTAGGGGATAGGAGGAATCCCTCCTTGACTACTATATTATAGTTTAATTTCTTTTGACGAACCCTACGTGCTCCTAAAATTGGAAATAATGCTATGGTACAACTGTATAGCAACAACTCTCAGCATGGAGGGAAATTTCAAATCTTCTAGAACCTATTCCAAAGGTTGGTCCTAGTCTTGAAAAAGTATTTCCTAAAGTCAATGAAACAACAAAGGATATTTGTTTTATTGATGTGACACTTCTGCAATGATCCTAAGCAGGAAAAGGTGGTCCATGGTTTAATGACAACCTCTAAAAATGACTTGGCCTTTAGCTCTTTTTCCTTTTCTTTCAAGCATTATGCTTATCTTCTTTTCCAAAATATTTCCACATAGCTTGGAAAAAATGGGGCTAATTATAATGGTCCTATAATTAGAGGGATTGCTTTTATCCCTGGATTGAAAAATAGGTAGAATGAGACTTTGAGTCCACGTTTTAGTGAAGCCCTAGTTTTTAGTTTCAACTTGATAGTCTTCAATGTCCTTAGCTTTTCCACTTGTATGTCGCTTAACCCCAAACTTTATGTTTTCTATTAAGAAAATTTCATCTAATAAAACAATCTTGGTCCTACTATGCAACATCTCTAATTACCAATAAAATCTTATTTCTCTCGCATTAGTAGGATATCACCTTATCTTGTATTTATTTTTATGACTTAGTGCCATTTAACACATTTATACAATGCCTTTATTTTTATGACTCATTTCCATCTAACACATTTCTACAATGCCTTGTTATCACACCTATGCTTCAGTTAGGGTTGAATCATCGTATTCTCGCACAATCTAAGAGCTTTAGTTTGTTAGTTAAGTTAACCTAACTGTTATTCAGTTACATGATAGTTATGGTCTTTTGTATTATATATGTACATCTATGTACATGATGATTTACAGAAGCATTGATTAATAGAGTATGCATTTTTTGCCTTTGTTTATTTATCTCTATTATTCACAGTTTATTGATTGCTTCAGTTATTTACATTATGTTTCTGCTATTTTCTTCATTATGAATCTAACAGTGGTATCAGAGTGCATGTAGATGATCTTAGAGGCCTGCTAGCTTATTAGAACACTTATTTCCTTGAAGGCTGATAATCTTGACATCCATGATAGTTTTTTAATGGAAGTGAAGCTTAGTGAGAGTGGGCATCAAATGAGAAAAAGAGCAGTGATACAAATTACATTTGATGGCCTTGAACATTCATGTGATTGAGTGGGAGAATGGAACCACGATTAGATAGAGGCTTTACAATATGATCAATGTTTTATGTGAAGGTTTTGAAAGAGTTAAGATGTGAAAAGCCGAACTGTGGAGAAGTATGAAGAAGTCTGGAGTGACGCATTGATTTTATCATGTCAAAGGAAGCCACGAGCAAGAATGCTCTCTGGAGAGATTAAGAGCTTGCAGCATCAAAGGTTTGAGAAATCTAATTGAGGTAAATCGTTTGCAATTTAAGTTCTGTGTAGAAAGAACACTGTTGTTGAAGAACCCTACCTGCAACATAGAATGCGACCCTCAATCGTGGCCTTGGTAAAAGAAGCCAGAGAACCACTGCCAATCGGTCACTAAATCATATTGCTCGGCGATCTGATATTTATTGGCACATGTAGCGATAAAGATGAATAGATTAATAGAGAATGCACGCCAACGTAACCCTTATCATAACCATTCTTGTTGTCAAAGAATGTCACGCGATAAGCTATCGTGAAGCTCTCATTGCCTCTTAAATTGACTATTTAAATGGAGGAGGAGTTATGCCATTTAGCAACTGAATAATATTGTTGTTAATTCAATTCACGCGGGTTGTGTTAGGATTTTATCTGTGTTCGGTAACCATTTTAGTGCCATATTCGATGGCTTGTTCATTGTGAAATGTGTCTTTCGGATGTGAAAAATGACAACATCAAATGTCCATCTATTATGGCCTCCATTTGCTCGCTTCAAACCTAATGTGGTTTAACTCTGCATCACTGCATAACTCAACGTGAAGGGACCTCTCTAAGGCATTTAACTCATGGACACATGGTAAATATTCTACTCACCATGTATTCATAAATGAAACCCTAAGAAAATAGGTGAAATTGGTTGTAAAAATTAGCATTGAGATTTTATTAGGGAGACTTATAAAGTTATTTAATTTATTATATCAAGATTTGAGAGTACCATTATTTCTATGATTAACAATGTTAATCAAAGTGATAAGGATTTGATAAAGTTTTTTTTTTAAAGGAGTTATAGGAAGACTTTGATTTAAGGAGTTATAAGGTTTTGTTATTTATTTGAAGACTTTTTGTAAAGGTGTTATAAGTAGTTTTTGGAAGTTATAAGAAGATTTTTTGTAAAGGTGTTATAAGGAGTTTTGGGAAGTTATAAGGAGTCTTCTTTGACCCACCCGAGATTGAATAAGGGGGTCTCTCTTAGGATCTTTTTGTGAGTCATTGGTTATCCTGTAGTTTTTGGCACATTTATGCATCAGAGGATTGCACAGCAGCATACAAAATTGAATTTTGTGGCATCAACATACAAGCATCTCTCTCCCATATTCTGCATAATGGCAAGAATTGAAGAACTATTTACAATATTGCGCACATTAATTAACTCAACTACAGAATCTACAATTGCAATAAACAAGTGCACCCTCAACACAATGATTACTTGTTTACAAGTAACGCACAAGAAGATTGATATGTTCAAACATAAAAACAAGTTGTTCTCTGATGAGTTAAGTTTGCTTCGACACCAACAATGTGATTTTAATGATATCAAGGATGAAAATGAAGACGCTTAGTTGACTAGTTATGAAAAACATGAAGATCAGTTAGAGGAAGTCCCTATGTCAGAAAAAGTTGTGGATAAATGTATTGTTTGACCATGGGAAGAATTATGATTTAAACGAAACCGATATGGACTATGATATGAAAATGATGCTAACAACCTTTTTCATGTTCCTAATTATAGCGAACCTATTTTCTTTGTGACTGGAGGTTTTTTGAATGATGATATGGCAACAGAGCTTGCAGATATTGATAAGGAACAGGTACAGGATATAGCTGATGATGATGTTGCTAATCAGTCGGATAAAGAACCCATACAGTGCAAACACTGTCACCGGTTTGGCCATGATAAGTCAAACTATTTTAATCTTCACCCATGCAAATTTTGTGGGAAGACAAATCATCCCTCAGTAAGGTGTCAAAAACGCAAGAGGAAACAAATTCATTTTGGATGGTTAGGGAATTGGCATTGGCGTTTGGAAGCCAAATTATTGGAGCATTCTTATTGTCGAATTTATACACAAGTACAGTCGTACTTGATTGGAGATATTTTTACAGTAGATGGACATGCATGTTTTTCAAGATTTGATGATTTAGGGTATGATCGGGGCCCAGTTGATGTAGTCTTCTGAGTTGAAGATCGAGTCTTCAAACTCCGTCGGAAGATAGTTTGATATGCTGGATCTCTTCTTGGCCATACTTGCGTATGACGGTCAAAGAATTGGAACCACTTGTCCCTGACAGGGGGGAAATCTAGTTGAGTCAGGTTCCAAGTTTGATTTTGAGTCAGGTTCCAAGTTTGATTTAGAGCCTGTGAACAAATGATATTGTTTTTGATATGGTTTGTGGTCATCTTAAAACCACCAATTGAGCAGAAGACATGAAGTTATGCTTGTTATATTGTCAGATTTTTTAGCCTTGAGCTCTTGTTAGTTTATGGTCAACTTAAAACCATGCCATTTAGTAGAAGACATTAACTTCTACTAGACATTCGGTTTGTGGTCATCCCAAAACCACCATATTGGTTTGTGGTTTTCCTGAAACCACCAGATGAGTTTGTGGTCAACCTTAAACCGCCAATTTAGTAGAAGACATCAACTTCTACTGTTTTCTTTTTAGAGTTCAGAGAGCATCTTCAATGAGCCCTATGAATATTCGCTTGACACATGTGATTATCAAGTAGTGGCAGTTTTTCAGGCAAGAACGAACTTATGATTAAGGGGGGATGTTAAAACACTAATCATAAATTAGTTTGTTAGTTAAGTTAACTATTCAGTTACATGACAGTTATGGTCTTTTGTATTATATATGTACATCTATGTACATGATGATTTACAAAAGCATTGATGAATAGAGTATGCATTTTCTGCCTTTATTTATTTATCTCTATTCTTCATAGTTTATTGATTGCTTCAGTTATTTACATTATGTTTCTGTTATTTTCTTCATTATGAATCTAAGAGCTCTCACCCTCATGGTAGTAGTGTGCCAACAAACTCGGGCTTCCCCTCCTATTTTTAGGTAGACACACATTCTTAACTACCCAAATATGTGATATATGTGGTCAAATGTAGGGAGACAGGTTTAACTCATGGATATATAGTCTCATTTCCTATTTCAAACTAATTGAAGATAAACATTTATGACGTAAAGAATTTTAGTTAGATAACGTGGCCTTAGCATGGTGCAATCTCACTCTAAATGTAATGCACCACATGCACCTAGTTCGACTTATACATGCATTAACTCTTCGGACACATTTTTCCAAGCGGTTACGTGGTGATTTTTGATGCGATAATGGTTGCAACTTCACCAATCCCCATTCCAAAGTGTACAATAGTCTAATGAATTCTTGAAAAAACTCTAGATCCAATTTTCAAAAGAAGTGCTCATTCTTAAGTTTAATTATGGTTTACCAGTTGTGTTTAGCTATAGACGGTCTTCTTTGAAAGTAGCACCCTCGACTAGTGTGGTATGTGGTTGAAAAACGTTGGCTGGAATTTTTTGGTGTTTCGTTTTTTGGTTAGTTCAAACCTAGGTAGCCATGCACAACTAGAACCAAACCTAGGTAGTCATGCATAACTATGTCCATCTAAAACCTAGGTAACCATGCACATTTAGTTGTATCTAAATTAATAAAGCTAATAAATTTTAATTTTAAAAATAATATTTAAAATAAAAAAACATGATATAAATTCTTATTTTAATATTTATAAATAATAATAATAATTTAATTTATAAAAAAAATCTAAACCTGTCTACGTTCACCAGCCTCGAGTATCGGCTGTGCTATTTCTTTATAATCATTCAATATCAAAATTGAAATTAGTATTTTATGGAGCCAAAATCTTCCTTATCATTCATCATTCAATATTAACATTGAAATTAGAATTTTGGGAGTAGAATCTTTCATCGACGTGTTGAAATACGCCTAGTCACTCTCCATTCAATAAAAAAAAATTAATAATAATGACAAAGAACAACTCCCGAAATACGAATCATATACATATTTTATATTGCAGAGAGTTAGAAAATTCCATCTGAATTTAGAAATAAAAAGTAATAATAATGACAAAGAACAACTCCCGAAATACGAATCATATACATATTTTTATATTACAGAGAGTTAGAAAATTCAGTCTGAATTTAGAAATATATTCTAACTTTTGCAGGCTAAATTTAAATAAAACAATACAACACGACAGTAACCTTCTACCCAAAAGTCCATCCTACCCCATTGTGGATGTTGAGTGAAAAGTTTCTTCGTAGAGAGATTTTAAAGGCAACCAGGCAGCCTCAAGCTTGGATAAGCAAACAGCGGAGCTTGCCTTGGCATCGTGGTTGCACATGCTTCCTTCATATCCAACTGTGATGGATCGCCGTCAACTCTCCAATCAAAAGTGTGCAACAACTGAGCCAATGCGAACTCAATCGTCAGAATACCCATGGCAGATCCTGGGCATCCTCTCCTTCCTGCCCCGAACGGAAGCATTCTAAAGTCTGTTTGTGCTCCCGTTAAATCCATACCATGTTCTTCCGGCTGCATAAATCTCTCCGGCTTGAATTCGGAAGCATCTGCTCCCCACACATTGGGATCCCTTCCTATAGCCCACACATTCACCATTACCGTTGTTTTCTTCGGTATGTAGTACCCGCTAACTGTGATAGCCTCTACAGACGCATGGGGAAGCGCTAGCGGCAACGATGGATATAACCGTAGCGTCTCTTTCACCACACAGTGGAGGTATACCATGCCGGCAAGATCTGACTCGTTTACCTTACCATGTTGACCAACTACAGATTCGATTTCTTCCTGCAATTTGTGAATTGCATGGGGATGTCTGAGCAGCTCACTCATTGCCCATTCCAGTACATTTGCCGATGTCTCCATTCCGGCGGCGAACAGGTCCTGCAGAAATACAAAGAAAGTAAAAGAAAAATGTTAGACAGAAATTTGAATCATTCCAGTTTGAGAATGGGAATAGAATGGCTATGGCCGATGTCAGGCAGACGTACAAATATAACTGCCTTGATGGTTTCCCGTCTGAGTTTTTTATCCGTCGTATTGCTGTCAGCCACCTCGAGGAGCACGTCAACGAAGTCTTTAACATCAGGCTCTGTCTCTTCCCGACCATTCGAGGCCGCGGCCATGTGATGATCAACATGGTCGTTTATCATTTCCTCCGCGAATGCATCGAATCTTTTCTTGGCCTTCAGAAGGGACCGCTTGATACCTTGCAAATCAAGCCAATCCAAGTAAGGAATAAAGTCTCCAATATTTAAACTTGCCAACGCAACTGAAACTTCTAGCGTCAGATTCTTTAATCCTATGCCATCGCAACCCAAGTCACCGTCAGAAAATTTCTTCCTCGCCAGTATTCGCCAAATTATATTCCCCAGAACATCATTGATGGCCTTGCTCACATTCACAGCTCTTGTGCCGCTCTCAGTCTCCTTCCATATTGAACTGATCATCGCAGAGACCTCCTCCTCTCGCACGTGCTCGAAGGACTTGATTCTTTTCGCAGTCAGCAGTTTCAAGACGCATATTTTTCTCAATTGTCTCCAGTGATCTCCATAGGGAGCCAACGCAATATCGTTGAAATTGTAGAAGAAGTATCTGCCCGCAGATGTTGGAGGTCGGCTGGCAAATATCAAATCATGAGTTTTCAGAAACTGTTTGGCCATCTCAGATGAAGAAACGACCACGGTAGGAACAGAACCGAAGCGCAGAAACAAAATGGGACCATATTTGTCAGCGAGATCCTTGAGAGTACGGTGAGCAGGAAGTTTCAATTGGTGGAGATTGCCGATAATTGGCCATGGGTAGGGTCCTGGAGGCAATCTTTCATTCTTGTGCAATATCCAGAAAGAGCAGATGAATATGACAGTTGCTATTAATCCAATAACTGCTGTGGCCGTACCTCCTGTAGCAGCTATTAATGTTGCAGGTAGCAACTTTTCAAAACCCATATTGGACCGTCCGTGTGTATGTGTGCACAGAACGGTTGAAAGACAGAAGCAATATATGCTCTTTACTTAAAGCCGTCGTCAAGTTTTCCAAACTCAGTCTATCACCAAGTGATTAAATCATAGCAACTAAAAAAATTAAGACTGGTATTTGTTTATCCTTATAATTATGTTGAAAGGCATACATTTATTGAAAATGGGCACAATTAATGATCTTTTAACCTTATTTAATCTTAAACCCTAATCTGATGGCTATGCATTGAAGATGCTGGCATATTCTTAGTCGTCCTCCAAAATCAATGGATCAGAGTTATTGTTCATAACTTTCTTGTATTTATCAAGACATCCATTAACATGTTTACTTTTTAACATGTTTACTTGTTTATCCTACTTTTTAACGTTTTATAGCATGCCTTCTCAGCCAACCTTTCAGCGTTCTCAGCTGCCAATTAGCAGCTGTGCTAGTACTATGAAGTCTAAGACTAATACTTATTTAACCTTATAATACTATTAAGTCTTCTAGAACAACTATTTTTATTAAATTTATGTATATAACAACTATTTTTATTAAATTTATAATACTAGCACAGCCGCGGACTAGCCGCTGATGAACGACCGATAGGTGTCCGCTGCTCATTGTTTTTACTCGGATAAAACCAGTCCCAATACTGTGTATAATAAATGACTAAAAAGTCATGAATTGATTTTTTTTCTTGGATCTCTCGACAGGAATATCGCTGGGGTGTTAAAGAATCTGAGTTAAATTTTGCATAAACTTTTGTTAGTACAGCGTTGTTGAAAATAGTTGCAAACACAAATGACAATGGCAATGTCTTAACATCAAAATAATTAGATAACTTAAAATATTTTAACCATATCTTAAAAAGTAAGCATATCTTACAATAATTAAGCAAAACTCAAATGACAATGTCAAAACTTAAATTTAAAATTCAAATGACAATGTCAAAACTTAAATTTATAATTCAAATGACAATGTTTGGATATGAAAATACCTCGAATCTAGAGTTCTTCGCTGATTGCAAAAGACAGTTATATTTGTTTATGTAACTCTAAGGTTTGAACCGAAGCCAATGCTGGAACAATTTCGACATTTCTTCGTGACTCCATTACTGAGATTGTCCATTAAACCCTCAGAGTGAATTCCAAAGGACTTTGGTATATATATATAGATATATATATATATCTCAAACTCCTTTGAAATTAAACCCTCAGAGAGAATTCCAAAGGAGTTTGATTGATTGCAAAATATATATATATATATATATATATATAT
>ML780937.1:1000469-1014450 GCA_009831015.1 Picea engelmannii
GTAGATAAGAGTGCTAGGTGTGTTTGTTATAGTGAACGGTTTTTTCTTCTAGTCTCAACTTTTGCATCTTTGTTTCCAATAATCCGATCTAAAGGATGATTCTTATGTACTCATTTGTTAGGTGTCTTTGGAGATACTTGTTGAACTTGCTCTTCTACTTATGTCAAATTATGTTCATCTTCATCTTCCTCTTCTTCTTCTTTTTCATCTTCTTCTTCAAAAAGTTGTTCCATTGATTTGTTTTCTTCTTTCTTTGATTCTGGTCTGTCTGTTTCATCAATTGTTATGTTGATGCTTTCCACAACTTTGTTTAATTTTAGATTGTAACACTTGTATGATTTTCTTGTACTTGAGTAACCAACAAGTATTCCTTTGTCCACACGAGAGTCAAACTTTCCCATTCTGTCATCTTCTCTTTTGATGTAGCATTTTCTTCCAAAAACTTTGAAATGCTTCACATTTGTTGGTCTTCCTTTCCATAGCTCGTAGGGAGTTTTATCAATGTTGTTTCTGAGCATTACTCTGTTTTCAATGTGAATTGTTGTATGCACTACCTGTGTCCAAAAAATATCTGTCAACTTTGAATCCATTATCATTGTTCGATCCATTTCTTGTATTGTCCCGTTCTTTCTTTCAACAACTCCATTATGTTGAGGTGTCCTAGCGACCGAGAATTGCCTTTTTATTCCATGATTGTTGCAGTAGTCCATACATTCCTTTGAAGTGAATTCTCCTCCATTATCCGATCTTAAGCATTTGATTCTTGAATCCATCTCATTTTCAACCATTTCCTTGTAGATCTTGAAATTTTCAAAAGCTTTTAATTTGTTCTTGGAAAGGCAAACTGCAGTCATTCTTGTATAATCATCAACTAATAACATAAAATATCTCTCACCTTTTAAGCCTTTTGTTGTAGTTGGTCCAACTAGATCAGTATGCACAATTTCCAGTGGTTTTGTTGTTGAATATTCCTTTGATTTGAAGTTGTTCTTTGTTTTCTTTCCTTCTTGGCAATGCTTGCATAAAGTGTTGGTTGGTTTTGTGATCTGGGGAATTTCTTTGACTGCATCTCTTTTGCTGACTTTGACAAGGTTATCAAAATGCATGTGACCCATTTTTCTGTGACATAGCCAACTTTCATCTTCCTTTCCTAGACAACACTTTTCATTTCCAATTTCACTTAACACATATATGTTGCTTGAAGTTCTTGTAGCTATAGCAACCAATTTTCTTGAAACTTCTTTTCTTATATCACACTTTTGTGAATCGAAAGTAACTTTATGAACTTGGCCACACATTTGAATCACACTTAAAATATTATGTTTCATATCTTCTACTAGTAGAACATTTTCTGCCTTTTCATTCTTGTTCCCAATTTGGATTGTGCCTTTTCCAATGATTTTGGATAAATCATAATTTCCAAAGGAGTCTGATCCATTTCTTTCCTTTTGTAATGTAAGAAACTTGTGTCTATCACCTATAATGTATTTTGAACATCCACTATCAACATACCAACCATGTTTCTTTTGTTTAGCTTGTAGAGTGACTGTGCATTCTTCATTGCTATACTGATCTTGCTTTCTTATCCATGTCATTTTCTGAGGTTCTTGTTTGTGACTCTGTTGAGGTTCTTTAGGAGGGACTGGCATTCTGCAATTTTTGGCCATGTGTCCAAAATTGCTACATTTGTAACAGTCCACTTCAGTGCTCAAAGATTCAAACCTGTTGTAACTTATTCTCTGTGTTTCACTAGGCCTTCTTGAATAACCCCTTTGTGTATGGCTCTCAAAGTAGTTTTTGTTCCTATTGTTAGCTCTGCAATTTACAACTTTATGTCCAAAATTATTACATGCATAACATAAACCAAAAAATATAGTTTGATACTTGGTAGTTGAAGATCTTATGAAAGGAGGTGCTCTTATGAATCCTTCTTCTTCTTGAGGCTCATCTATCTGTTGTTGATTCTAAAATATGAATCTTCTTGGTGGAGGAGTGTCCCTGTAATCTTCTTTGTATATCTTTTTATCCCCTTTTATTGTTTTGGCATAACTTTTTGGATTTGTTACTTGCTCTATTTTTTTTGAGCTTGATCGATTTTCTGTCTGATTGTATCCAAGTCCGGACTTGTCAAGATAAAAATTTTGACTGTTGATAATGTCATCCAGAACTTTTGAGCTATTTTGCATATTTTTCTTTTGAATATCCTTTCTTAGTGTGAAAATCTATGCTTCAAGGTTTCCAATGATCCTGTCATTTCCTTCTAGTTGTTCTATGAGTGCTTCTTCAATTATTTTATTTTCTTCTATTTGAACCTTCAATTTTGTGATCATTTGTTCTAGTTCTTGAGTGTCATTTTTTCTTATCTAGTTCTTCTTGTAGTTTCTTGTTTTTCTTCTTTTCTCTTCTGATAACTTCTATGGTACTCATTAATTCTTCTCAGAAGTAAACTTCTGCCTCTTCAATTTCTTCTTCATATGATTTTTCATATTCTTCTTCAGAGTCTTCTTTATCAGAGTCTTCTACTGCCATGAATAAAACTCTCTCTGTTTCACTGTACCTTTATATGTTTGTCTGCCTTTTGAGTAACCTTCATCATTTCTCTTTTTCTTATGAGGACATTTGTTAGAAAAATGACCAATACCATCACAATTAAAACAAATTAAAGGAATCTTATCTTTGTACCTACCACTGGTTCCCTTGTTCAGTATTTTGACAAAGTTGGCCACTTCTTCGTCATCTTCTGAGACGTTGTTGTTGCTGCTATATTCTTCTTGTTCCTTTTTCTTTTTCTTTGATCTTTTGGATGCTTTGAAGGCTGCTTCTTTTACATCTAGATTTTCCTGTTTAGTTCTCATCTAATATGTTGTGAAGATTCCATGCAGTTAGTCCATGCTTATTGAGTTTAGATCCGATCTTTCTTCTAGTGCTGATATCGCGAGGTTGAATCTCATAGGAAGAGATCTTAGTACCTTTTGAACAATTACAGATTCTTCGATTTCTTCTCCCAAACCTATGATTGCATTCACTATTTCATCGAATCGTACAAAGTAGGCCGTGATATCTTCATCTTCCTTCATTTTTAGTTGTTCAAAATGACCTCTATAAGTTTGAAGCTTTGTTGCTTTGACTTTTGAATCTCCTTCATAAATATTTCGAACCTTGTACCAAATCTCTTTAACATATTTACAATGTGAAACTTTGGTGAATATCATATCACTAGGACCATTCAAAAGTGCATTTATGGCTTTGGAATTATTCTCACCGAGTTTCACTGCTTTGTCATTTGTTGGTGGAATTGTTGGTGCTGTGTATCCATCTACAATTGATTTTCAAATTTGAAATCCATGTGCCTGTATATATATCTTCATCCTTATGCTCCAAAAAACATACTTTTGTCCATCAAACTGTGGTATTTCATTTTTATACGAGTTGGTACTCTCCATGATCTACCTTTCAATGGTTAAACTGATTTCTGAAGGAACCTTCTCTGATACCAATTGTTGGATTACTGAGAGGGGTGGTGAATCAGTAATAGCGTAATTATAATCAGTTTTCTTCAAATGTTATATCAATGTAGAATTATTATCCAATAATGAGCAATAAGAAATAAAAAATCAAACACATATACAGTACACCAATGTTTTACGTGGAAACCCAAATCGGGAGAAAACTACGAAATGGTTTTTCCTATATGTCTTGAAGAATTACATTCATTGAAAGCACCAACTTCCTTTGCTTTCCAGCTACAACTGGAAGGAGGCTCCAACCCCCTAGTTTTTCAGGATACAACCTGAGGCAAGCGCCAACTCCCCAATTCTCTAGCTACAACTAGAAGGAGGCTAGAATCCCCAATGTTCTCTGGCTACAATCGGAAGGTGGCTACAACCACCTGTCCTTGCCTCGTCCTGCCACCCTGAAGTAGAAGTAGAAAGATGGAACCACTGTCACACTATCATTGTGAGATATACTGTTGTAAACCTATACCAATAAATCTGAACCATGCATCAACCATGCATCAACCTGTACCTCAAACTGTAATCAACCTACACCATAAAAAAGTGAATCAACCATGCACCAACCTGTAATCAACCTTTACCATAAACAAATGCATCCAACCATGTAAAAATTATGTACCAATCATGTGTAAAATACTCATCAACTATGACTCATCAATATGTACCAACGTCGTCAACTATACACCTCATGTATGTGCGCCAACTCATCAACTACTTGTCTCAACCATGTACTCAACATGTACCACAACCGAAATCCCTCATCAATTTCATCATCCAAATCTGATTTGTAGCTTTGTAATAGACCTGGTGTATATGATCACATTCCTGCAAACCTTCCTTAACTTTAAAAACAAGAGACTAGCATTTTCATCAAATGTTTATTTAGTCTCACATGCCTAGTTTTGGATTAGTCAAAAACCCTAACTTGAAGTAATCATAAATTTGAACCTGTAATGTATAAAGAGATGAAACTGATACACAATGTTCTTCGATGTGTTTTATGCAATTCCTCCAAGTGTCACTACTTGGAACCTCTCAGAAAAGGAGTTATAGGAAAAATGGCATACCTTGTTGAATTCTGGCTTATTCTAGAGAGAAACCTTATAGAAAGTGCCCCACACAAAATATTCGATGCATTGATCTGAAACTAGTACAAAACATACTAGATACTGTACCCTAACCAACACATTTGGTATCACTGAATTTGGATTTGTTATGAAGAATTTATGACATTTTTACCTGAAACACCTGATTTTGACTAGTTTCAAGACTGGCCACAAACCCTATTTTCCACGAATTTTAACTCCCAAAATACAATGACCCACAATTTAAATTTTTTACCACATATGCTTGGATATGTTTTCTCACTTGCATAGAAATTTCAATATCTGAATAATTATATAAAACAATTTATAGCGAAAATGGTGAGATGACCTGTAAATAACATACCTTAGAAAACACCATCAAAAGAATTTATCCTTCATTGCATTTCAACCTTCTTTTCTTCACTTTCCTCATAATTTCGGCTTAGATATCATTTGGTTACCTCAAACACCTATAGATATTCAATATGCTCAAGTGTAATTCAAATGAGAGAGCCTTGCCTCTTATTTATACTCTCCAAGTAGCTTCCTTAAAAACATCTTCCAGGTCACTTGGCCCACTTTCCTTATTTTAGGGTTGGGTCCACTTCTAATTTTTCCATTAAATTTATTATTGAAATCATTTATTTTGTATTCAATTTGAATTATAATACACTCATCACTTCACTTTATTGTTTACCTTTTAAAATCTCTTAAACCACTTTGATTACTTTGACCTTTTAGGGCTTCTAGATGACATATGAGGGTCCTCCAACTTTGTAAAGCCATAACTCTCAAACCGTGAGGAGTTATGTGACATTCTACATACCACCAAAAATGGCATGACATGTACTATCCATATAGAATAGTATTATCTGAAAATATATCATAACTCATATTTTTACCCATCAAACAAACTTGGGTCCATTACCGAAACCTGGGGTCTCCAACTTCTCATGGCCATAACTCTCTAACCATGAGGAATTATGTGACGTTCCACATACCACCGAAAATGACATGACAAGCACCTTCCACCTAGGATATTTTCCCTGACAAATTCACTTTCCTTCATCTCATTATTCCACAATTAAGCATGGGTTCTCTTACTCCAAAAAGCGTCTTCCCATGAGGGATTTCACTATAAGGGGACCACTTAGGAGTTCATCCATATTTACTTATTATCAACCATCACAAAACAATAATGAGTCATATTTACATCAAAAAATATTAGGTCCATTACCCAAACCTTTGTGCTACGGGGCTTTCTTCAAGGGTTGACATCAATGACAACC
This sequence comes from Picea engelmannii, assembly GCA_009831015.1. Lineage (NCBI taxonomy): Eukaryota > Viridiplantae > Streptophyta > Pinopsida > Pinales > Pinaceae > Picea > Picea engelmannii. The sequence continues at coordinate 1,006,359 of ML780937.1, forward strand.
AACCTTAATCAACACATTGTACTACAATGCCCTTACCAAATGCAATAGACTCCTCCCCTCTCATATTTCCCTCATCACTACCAACAATCTCGACCATATCCATAATTTGCCTCAGAAACCTTGGCCTCCAAACCCCAATCCCACAATTGAATATGAGAGATACCTAATCAAGGAGGGAATTCTCCCTCCTAAGGAGCTCGCCCCTCCGCTTAGCTTTCACATGGATATTTCCCCTCTTAGTGCCCATACTCTGGATCATTTTTATGGCACCGAAGAATGTATTATGGAGGAAGAAATTCCTCCCAATTGGAAAATGGATATTCCAACGGCATCAACATATGCATACTTGGATATGGATGCAAAACTGATGGAGGAACCGCCTCTGCATACCCTGATTCGACTCCTGGATGAGCATCTTCAACTCATTTTTGAGTTGCGACATAAACTTGACGACTAGGCACACATCCAACAAATCTCGGGACAATGAATGGATCTCTTGTTCGACACCATGATAGAAGCTCCAACAAGAAAGCAGTGCCCAACTTGCAGCCACAAATTTGTCCCATCTTACAACGCTCATGGAAGCTCGAGCCTGAGCTCGCATTTGGACTAGCTCCCCTAGGTCTATGTTTTTCTTTGGGCTATGTCAATTACACATAGAATTGAGATTCTCTATGACAGGATGTATGTCAGTCGGCCATGGCCACTGGTTAGTCGATCACTGTGATAATTTTTGTCAGTTAGACATTTTCATTGTCATGTCCAAACAATTACAGTTGTTCTTGAGTTTTGATGACCACCTGTCCTGGTTTCCCAGATGTGGTAGAACATATGTGGAAGACTCCAGATTTTGTAATGCCACGTATATTTGTGAATATTAATATATAGTTCCTTTTATTTACAAAAAAAAAAAACATTCCTAAACAATGTGAAAAATGACAATCCATCTATTTGGCTAATTAAATTTTAAGTACAAAAAAAATGTCAATGATGAAAAATATTACATCCATTTGTATGACAAGGTAGAATCAATACATCAATGATGAATAATATTACCTCCATTTGTACAACAAGGTAGCATAATTAAATATGATGACACCCAACCATGTGTCAAGCCTAGTTGGTCACAATACCAGCGAGATGTCCACATTAGGATCCTTGACCTCCGGCTAGAGACGTTTTAAGTTCCATGGAGTGACTATATATGAAACCATTAGGCTTTTGTGCAAGGATATAATCTTGGCCAGTTGAATGAATGGAATAACATGGCATTATTCCTAGGATGGGATGACCAATACATGGGCCTTGTTTTTCCCATTATCAACCCCAATCAACAAGCTTCATATGTGAAATAACACCAATCAAATATATCACTTGAGAAAAACAAGATCAACATTTAAGAAAAAATTTAAACCAACTATGAAGCTTGTTGATCTTCACAGAGTAGGTTTTGGTCTTAGTTCTCAAATTGGATTGCATTAATATAATTTTTCTAGAATTGTTTGGAGCCAACACTATTTTCCATAATGGACATGGACAAAGACACACTTCCATGACTGGTTTGAAATCAATTGTGACACTCTCGACATACATGTCTGATCTAGATTCTATGAGAAGAACAAAATGAATACAGATTATTAAAATATACTTAACACATAATAACAGAGATACACTAAAGATGGTTTTCTAATCAATAAGGAAATATGTTGAAACTGTAAAATGCAGCGAAAAACAAGCTTGCTGGAATGGTGGTGGCTTATCTTTGAGAAGAGATGTGATAGTTGCGCTCATTCACATGAAGATGATTACAATGAGGATTTGAAGGCATTTTTACAATAAACATGAATGTGAAAAGCCCTAGACATCCAAAAACCTAACCCTAGGATATGAAGCGCCAAAATTCATGTGGGCCCCATTTGGGTAAGTTAGTACATCAAATTTTGCATACGATATATGTTTTAGGAACACGATAGCCCGTTGGAAAGTTCTATCCAAGGACTACACATTTTGTTTCTATAGCACGTTTTTGAGGGCCTCAAAATGGCCCCGTAAGACAGGAACCTGAAAAATAGGAAAAAAATTGCCAAACTAGAAAACTGCCAAAATGAACCAGTTGGAATAGGTGGGAGGCCATCGAAATCTACATGGATAAATCCTCCCCCATTAGGAAGTAATGGTCTCCATTGCATTGAGTTACCCCATCAAATGAGAAAATTTCTGTTGAATTTGGCCCCAGGTGAGCCACCTCCCTTGGTGCAGGAGCTTCCCTGCTTTGACAACTCGATAGAGATGGATCCTTTGATGTTAGGTGCCCTTGTTTTATGTGTCCACAATCTAATCATCGGATTATTGTTTCATGCAGTCAAGGCTGAGCTCTATTGGTTTCAACTTCTCTTCTATCTTTGGGGTGTCCAATAATGGTGGGAAATATGGTCGAAGGAGAGCCACGTTGAAGACTGGGTGCAGGGAAAGGAAAGGGGGAATGTTGAGAAAAACATAATTGTCACCCACAACCTTAGTGATAGTGTATGTCCCATACCGGAGTGGGAGAATCCTCCTATGGGGCCCTGTAAGGTGTTCTTTCTGCAAGTGAAACCAAACTTTGTCACCAACCTGAAACTTATGTGACAGCTTGTGTTGATCATGGAACTGCTTGTACTTGGAATTTGACTTCTATAAAATATACTGAACCTGTTGGTAGATGTGATGGATTTGCTCAATGAACCGGGTGGCTTTGTCAGCTTCTAGTGGAGCAGGATACGATTCAGTCGAGGTGGTCGCCAGGGGTAGTGCAACATCCATGAGGCCCAATGGTTGGAATCCTAGCCCCACCTGAAAGGGGTTGTGGCCAATTGAGCTATGAAGGGCTCAGTTGTAGCTATTCTAGACATAGGAAAGACTCGCATCCCATGTTCGGGGGTGATTGTAATTGTACATGCATAGGATATGTACGATCATCTAATTGACGACCTTAGTTTGGCCATCTGTCTCGAGGTGGAAGGCAGTGGATTTGGTGAGCTTGGTATCCAGCAGTGACCAGATGCTCGACCATAATGTTTTGAGGAACTGACTATCCCGATGTAAGACAATGGTTTGTGGGATCCCAAAGTGTACCCAGACGCGTTCAAAGAAGAGTTGGGAAGTGGCCTTTGTAGTGATGTTCTTCTTTTAGGCGGCCAAAATCATCATCCTGGAAAAGCAATCAACAACCACAAAACACAGTCATTGCCCTTCTTGGTGGACGGGAGGCCCGACATGTAGTCCATTGAGATGGATTCCCATGACTTGTCAGGAGTAGGTAGAGGGGTGTACATACCATATTTCTTAGTGGTCGGTTTGGAAATAACATAAGCGGTGCAAGACCTTATATACTTCCTGACATCCTGTCGAAGTTTTAACCATTAGAAATGTTTCTGCAACACTATCGTGCTGTCTTTTTTATGCCAAAGGGTCTTGCCACTCAACTGTAGTGAGCTTCCCAAATCATATTCACACGCTCACTTTATGGAACACAGAGATGGCCCCGATGGTGCAACATCCCATTCTGAAGATGGAAATTAGTGACCAATGAGTTTTCTCCCAACATTTGGTAGGTGGTGGAGAATTTAGGGTCTGTCTCATAGAGTTGGGGCCATCCAGAGGTCTCATGGCCAAAAGAGGCTAGCACCATGGTGAGTGCCGTGACTGGAGGTCAGATGAGGAAATCAACAACTCAGTTGGTACTTCCTATTTTATACTTGATGTTGAGGTGGAATTGTTGTAAGTATGTCAACCACCTCTGATGGCATCCATATTGCAATTTTACTTAGGTCTTCATGAACTGCAGTGGCTTGTGATCAGTGTGGATGATTGTCTCCTTCCCCACAATGTAATGTCTCCAATTGCGGCAGGCTTGCACAATGGAGTATATTTCTTTGTCCTAAGTAGGGTAGTTACCAACAACATGTCATTGTTCCCACTATGATACGCCACAAGGTGGCCATGTTGAGTGAGAACGATGCCCACAACATAGTTTGAGGCATCTGTCTCGATCTCAGAGGGATGTTGTAGGTCCGATAATTAAAGTACTGGGGATGGGCACAAACGCTCCTTCAATTCATCAAAGGATTGTTGTTGGGATACGCCCCACATAATTTTTTCCTTACTTCTACCCCTGGTTACCTGGATGAGGGCCCATGTGATATGAGAGAATCCCAACACGAACCTACGATAGAAATTTGCAAGGCCCAAGAAGCTCCAAAGCTCAGTGAGTGTGGTTGGGGATGGACAGTCACGGATGACATGAATATTGGTTGGATCCACATGCACACCATGTTGATCAATCATTTATCCTAAGTAATGGACCCTATCTATGCCAAAGGAGCATTTTTCCAAGTTTTCATACAGTTTGTGCTGCAATAGGGTGTGTGGACCCTGTTGAATATGTTGCAAGTGCTCTGCCCAAGTCTTGTTGTAGATGAGGATGTCATCCAGATACACCACTACAAAAGCACTGGTGAAAGGTTGCAGGATATCGTCCATCATCCTCATAAAAGTTGTTGGAGCATTTGTCAAACCAAAGGGAATGAACAACCATTCAAAGAGACCTTCTTTTGACTTGAAGGTGGTGTTCCATACATCTGTATGTTATATTGGGACCTGGTGGTAGCCATAATTCAAATCAATCTTACTGAAGTATTTGGCCCCCATGATATGATCAAGGAGGTCATCAATTCGGGGAATTGGGTACCAGTTCCAGACTATGATTTTATTTAGGGCCCAGTAATCAATGCAGAGTTGCCAGGTCCTGTCTTTCTTCTACACCAATATGAATGGGCTCCCACAAGGTGATGAGTTGGGTCATATGTTCCCCTTGTGGAGAAGTTCTTGGACTTTCCTCTTGATCTCCTCGTTTTTTAATAGAGAGCGACAATAGACTGACCCATTGGGTAGAAGTTCAGTTGGAGTCAGATCAATGGGATGCTTGACCTGGTAGTGTAGAGGTACGTGAGTAGGAGAGCAGAAGATATCTAAGTATTCTTCCATGACCATATCCACTTGCTTCTGTTGTGTGGAGAGATCGACAATAGAGGCCTTGGATGTGGTTGCAATCTTTCACTTACTCTGAGAGAGAACCACAAAGAAGACAAATTTCCCGGCCTGAGAGATGACCTTCCTACATTTCTTGGCAGATATCAAGGAAATAAAACTAGGAGAGACTGCCTCGAGTATCTTGTACAATTTCATGTTCAAAGTAATAATAACACTACAAGGCCTAGACTCATATACAACATGATGTTTCCATAAATAAGGTTGGCCCAAAAGAGCATTACAATCTTCGAGAGGAGAAACATCACATAATACCTCATCTTTGAATGGATTGATGTCGTATGATAGTCGACACTATTGGTTGATGCGGAGATCGCTTCCTTGGCGGAGCCATCCAGTGGTGTAGTGTTGCGGGTGCAATGTTATCAGTAGGGCCAGCCACTTGATGACCTCTACTAAGATTAGGTTCTTCTTCCTACTTCTATCAATGATGAAGTGGAGTGGGGTGCCTCTTACCCACATCTCTGAATGGAAAAGGCCCTCGCCTTCTTCTAGATTATTTGGTTCACCAGGCTAGAGCTTGGTGGTAGCAACAATGGCACTGGGTTCTGCGTCAATGATCTACCTTCCCCTTTTTGGTTCTGACTCAGAGTCATAACTCGCATATGATTTATAGGATTTCACTTCATCCACCAATGAATTCTATGAGCGGAAAACAAGAGTGTTTTGCCAAGGGCTCTTATGGAATTCACACCACTTCCCGGTATCCTTCTTTGTCTTTCTGGTGTCCTTCTTTGCTTGGGGCTTGGACTGGTTGTCCTGATACTGTCTGACTTTTCTCTGTCCTTTGTTCTATAGGTTGGGGCTTCCCTTTCCTAGTTTTTGTTGCAAGGGATTCCTAGGCCCAAATTGTCACGTCTTTTGTTTGAGATTCTTCTCGATTTTCAAGACATATCGATAGGCCGTACCTAAGGAGGAGATATACATAAATTCCATTTCGGTATGGATGTATCTATGCAGAGCACCGCGATACTTGAGCACCATATGTCTCTCTGAATCTTTGATACCCAGCTTGGTGCGCAAGGTACAGAAGATATTTGTGAAATCCAGCATTGCTTGGTCTCTGTCTTGTTGTAGTGTGGTTCATTTGGTATACAAGTCGTCATAACTTCCAACAGGGTAGTATTGTTCCTTAATATAATCCCTGAAGGATTCCCAGGTGGCCTTGATTATAATAATGAGGGTTCGTATGTTTCCTTTTGCTCACTGAAAGTTTCCCACCAATCTTTGACATGGGGAACGACTTTGAGGAGCACAAAAGTAATTTTTTCTCTATTTGAAAAGCTATGGATAGAAAATACGCTTCTAGTAGATTCAACCACTTGTCTACAACATCTGCATTTATATGACCTTCAAAAATATGAATATCAAAGTTGATTTGTACCTTGAAGGGGGAGATGCCTCTGCTCGAGGAAGATGCATTTCCTATTGGTAGTGGTCGAAGGATTTGTGCGAAACTATCCATCATATCTTTCCGCTATTGTGTGAGGGATTCCTCAAGAAACATTTCGAAATGATCTCTTATCCCATCATCTTTGTTTTCTCCTTCCATGAGAGGTCATTTGGGCATGTGAGATATTTTTTCCTCAAGAGAAACAAGCTCGAGACACAATTCTTTGTACCTTGACCTTCTTGGGGACATGCATTAAGATGACGAGGAACATACCGCTCTGATACCACTAATCCATATTTTATGAGCAGAATGAAATTCATACAGATTATTAAAAGATGCTTAACACAAAATAACAGAGATACAATAAAATTAGTTTTCTATTCAATAAGGAAATAGGCTGAAACTGTAAAATGCAGCGGAAAACAAGCTTGCTAGAATGGTGGTGGCTTATCTCTGAGAAGAGATGTGATGGTTGCACTCATTCAAAAAAAGATGATTACAATGATCCTCTAAAGGAATTTTTACAATAATTAGGAATGTCAACAACCCTATACATCCAAAAACCTAATCCTAGGAAATGAAGAGCCAAAAGTCATGTGGGACCCATTTGGGTAAGTTAGTACATCAACTTCCTGGGCTCATAACTTTTGCATACGATCTCTGTTTTAGGTGCACGATGGCCCATTGGAAAGGTTTATCCAAGGAATACACATTTTGTTTCTATTTTTGAAGGTCATTTCATACCTAGGTGAGTCCTAAAAACGTTGTTTAGGACCTCAAAAGGGCCCCGCAAGTCAGGGACCCGAAAACTAGGAAAAAAATTGTCAAACTGGAAAACTGCCAGAATGAACTAGTTGGAATAGGTGGGAGGCCACCGACATCCATATAGATCAATGTCTAAGGCTTCTACAATTATAAAATAAAACCCTTTAGTGAATTCATATAAATCATTGTTCAATATCATTCTCCTTCTATCATTCTCAGATAGTTTGTTTACCCCCAACCCCACCCTAATCACCTATAGTTTGTACAGTCAGTTAATCTATCAAACCTAGCTTTAGAAATCACATCTTACCACCATCTGAATTTGAGAGCTACAGTATACCTATGTCCTTTATTTGAGGGTAAACTTAAACAGGCATAGATGCTTTCCATTTATGCAATGCACGAGTATTACTAATCCAAAAACTGCTAGCTATATTCAATCAAACCTAGATTTGTTGATATCCCAAGATTAAAACAACCCACTTTTATATGAGTGGGTATTGATAAAAGTAGAAAATCTTGTCACTCAAATGCGATTTATCCACAAAATTTTCCCAAGTAGTGCAGTAGGATGATAGGCAGAGACAACAAGATATAGAAATGGTGGTCAGAACAAATCACACCTAGACACATACTCTTCCCTTACAATATGATTGGTATGGTGATTGTTAGATATTCCTTTCTTTCAAAACATTATATATTATACAAAAAGGATATATCTACATACCCATAACAAAATATAATACAGTATGGTGATTGATATTTTTGTATTCAATAAATAAATTATATATATATATATATATATATATATATATATATATATATATATATATATATATATATATA
>ML780937.1:1020787-1045027 GCA_009831015.1 Picea engelmannii
TCCATGTTAAGAATGCAAGGAATTACATACCTCCCTCATATTGAGAAACATTGTTGAAATGATTTAACCATAATAAATTTTTTGTTATTAAAATATTTTAATTTCCACATGTCAAAATTTTGATCATGGAAGAAATTACACATCTCCCTCATATTGGAGTGCAATAATTTTTTTCTTACTTTCAATATATGTATATATAGTTGATATAAAATTATTTTAGTGAAAGTGGACATTGAAATATCTTAGTTATGATCGACATATAAATTTTTTTTAATGCCATGTGTCAACTCCATGTTGAGCATAGAATACATAGACATATATTTTATTAATATTTTTTTAAATGCCACATGTCAATTCCATGTTGAGCACAAAAGGAATTACACATCTCCCCCATACCCCCCATATCGTGTTGTAGAAAGGGCCTTTTGGCCCAATAAATGGTCAAAAGTGCTACACAAATACTTTTATCAACTAGTTTTCTTTTTAAAACAAGTGGTTAAATGTGCTAAGAAACCAAGACAATGTAGCATTGAGTAGTTCTTGGCATTATGAAATGTATGAACAAAAACTTATAATATCTCCTTAGAATAAGGATCTTGGGTTTTGTTTCAATAAATATATCACTATTCCATTGTACTTTCAAGCCAATTGGATGATTAATGAAGGTTAAAAAAACTAGTAAAGACAATGTAAATGTACAAGTGAATAAGACAAAAGCTAGAGAAAAAAAGAGAAAATTAAATGAAAAAGAAAAATCAAATATGAGAGAAAAGAATGAGGAATGAAAAGTCAGGATATCTCTAAAAATATACTACAATGCACTATCTAAATATAGGCGCACCGGTGATTTAACACATGATGCACAGTGGTAGGGTTATTTAAGAAAATATATTGCGGTGCACTCCTTAAATGCAGACGCATCAATTCTCCAAGTTGCTCTAAAAAATAATGCACCATAGCTAGGTTATTTAAAAAAAATATATACCTCGATGCACTAGGAAAAAACAGATGCAATGGTGCGTTGATAAATCGAGCGCATCATAATAGGGTTAAGTAAAGAAAAATTATAGGCGGTAAAAATTTATTTTTACTATTTTCATTGCTAAAGAGTTCTCAAGCACCGATGAAACTTTTGCCACTCTAAAACGCCCTTCCATTGGTACTTCCCTTGCTTTCCTTCCTTTTGTTTGTTTCTCAGTGTACGGCTTTTGAATTTTTCCAAACTCTTATAGCTGTAAAATTCCTTACTTGTGCATACATGGAATTGACCCTCTTACTTGCATAATTTTCCAAATCATTATTGAGAAGCTCTACTTAAAAAACCAATTTTTAGAGCATGTACATGCTCTGCACCACTACAACTTGTGTACATACGCTTTCTGCATGATAGACAACCCATGTGCATATGCTTGTTGTACAATACAAAACCCGCGTATACCTCCAAAAGTTGCAAAAAATAAAAAGTTGTAAGGAATTTAGTGGAATTCATGGGCTATTGGAGGTTTCCCAACCAATTCACCTGCTATAGCTCATCCCCCAACTGAATAACCATCATTTTGTCATATAAAAGGAGGTTTTTGGGTCTTATTTCACAACTAAGCATAAGAACAGTGAAACTCTTCCCAATTTCATTTCCCTTCCTTGCTCAAGCATTTGCTACCTTTTGTGAGTTATTGCCTCAACATTCACTCTTCAACCCCTTCTCCTTCCATTGAATCATTCCCCTTTCCTTGAGGTGATCAGAAGATTGAGAGAAGAGGCCTATTGAAGGTGCACTTGGAGCATTTTAAACAAGATCCCGGACTAGGATCGTGGAACAATGGCCAACATGGATTGTAAGTTTTAGTATTTTTTTGATGAATAAAATAATATATTTTCCATGTCCTAAATAATGATGTTTTGTGCATTTTATTTGATTTATAAATAGCATTTGATATCTAACCATAATTTATGAACAAAAACAACATGCTTGTAGTCCTTGTTTTCCTAGTTTTGGATGCAGTTCAACCTTGGGAGGAGACTTGTAGTCCTTAGAACTACATAGCTTGAGGGGATCATCACCAGACATCGGATAAAAGGTACAGTTATTGATATTCTCCCTTATTTATTTCTTTTCATTTTCTTTGGTATGCTTGGGGTAGAGTAGAAACTAGATTGACTTTTAGATGGTCATTCATACTGTCTATGTCTTAAACCCTGGTATAGTTAAAGGGGGGATTTTTCCTCTAGCACAAATGGTGGGAAAATTTGGTTTTTTGGACTATGTGCCAACCATGCCTCCCCGATAATAAAATGTATAGGTAATGTCTTTGTTTCTTTATAACTTAAACTCTTAGCAGATTAAAATTCAAAATTTAGTTAAACTTCCACTGTTTTAAAAAAACAAATATGCACGGTGCGTTCGAGTCATTCGGCTTGCACCTAAGTCGGTGCACCTTGAAACTTTACAGGGTGCACCTAAAAACAATGTCAATTTTTTTTATGGTGGTGCATTTGTAAAAATTAAGGCACCAGGGGGTAAGTTTACCAACACACAACATAAAATACTATAACTAATTTTTGGCAGTGCATCTAATTAATGTTAATGCACCAGGGAGTTACGTTAGAAGACACACCACATAAATCAGATATATTATTTTATGTGGTGCATTGGTAAACACATGCATTGGTGCGTTAATGCTGACATAACGAACCACCATAAAATTTGGTGCACCATGAAAATTTATAGCGTGCACCGAGAAACAATGCCATTTTTTTTATGGCGGTGCGTTTGTAAACAATAATGTAGATGGGCATAAGTTTACCAATGAACAACATAAAATAATATAGATATTTTTTTATGGTGCGTCAAATTAACATTAACACACCAGGGTGTTATGTTAGAAGAAACACCGCATAAATCAGATATATTATTTTATGTGGTGCGTTGGGAAACATACGCACTGATGCATTAATTCTTACACAACGCACCACCATAAAAAATTAGAGCATAAATTCATAAGTACCATAATTATAATTTAAAAAAAACTTAGTGGTGCAGTGCATTTCCTTTCCTACAAAGCATGAGTGCATGTAGGGAAAATGATACGCACCGAAAAAACAAAGTGTTTTGAAATTCTTTTATGGTGCTTTAATATTTTAAGTTTTTATTATTTTAGGCGGTGCGTTGGATAACCTTCACGCACAGGTGCGATAAGGATATACAACGAACCACATAAAATAATATAATAAATTTCATATGGTGTGTTATGTTACAAGGGAGCACCATCGACAATGCTCACAAATAATATATTCACTGTGGGCAGTTCTTGATTGTTTTTGAGGTGCACCGATGATGAAATTTACTCATTTTATGAAGGAATTTATTTTTCCGTATTTATAAATTAGAAATTCATCATTTACTAGATATTTTATATGTTTTATGTATGAGGTTGATGCATTTCATATGTTGATCATATGAAATACGATATGTACAATGTTATACGATATTGGGAAGCGAGAGAGAGAGAGAGGTATTTGTACCCTTGCCCTATTACTGCAGTGACACATGTCCTCTTGAGGAATATAGGCCTCCTTAATTACTGAGGAGGATACATCCCTGAAGGGGAAATATGGTTTGTTGGTGCAACTGATCCGTCGATGGGATGTCCATCAATAGGAATTCCATGTTGGTCCTAATCAGTGGTACCATCCCACTAAGGAGGATTTGTATTTTATCACAGGGCTATCCAGGAGAGGGGAGAATTTTTCTCAATTCCCTGATGTCCCATTAGGTGTTGTAGAGAGAGCCAACTCATGTACTCTCAAAGATATAATGGGGTTGATATACTTTCCATAGCTAATTTTTAGGTGTCTAGTGGAAAACTACAGATCACTTCTTTTGGTGCAGAGGTGGTTAGGTCCCTCTCACTGTTAGTGACGACCATTGAACACTTCACCAGTGATGGGAAGCACATTAGTTTCCCTCTTTTGTATTATGTTGATTCTTTTGTATAGAGGCCATGATGTATTATATGGTCTACCATTTTTTTGTGACATTTTTGTATAGCTCTAGATAGATGTCATGCTATGATACATGGGAGGGAAAATTTCCCTTTTTATTCAGAGTTTTTTTATTTACCTTTTGGGAGGTTTACAGAGACGAGGTATACTCTTCCTTGTCATCCTTTTAGTTCAATGACTCAGGTGCAGATGCAGATGTGGGGCGTGATGATTCCCAATAGGGGCCAGTCGGAGTTTCCGGCTAGGATTTCCATTGACGCACTGGGGATACTATCCAGTGAGCCCGATCACATGTTCATGATGGTTACATTTCCTTACATGGGGTTGGATTGGATAGGATTTCCAAACATCCTCTTCACACCGAATGAGACGCCAAATGCTAGAGGTAATATTAATGTTTTGTTTAAATTAATCTAGTTTCATTTTTTTGTTTTACTTAATTAAAATAAATTTAATTCTAACACATTCTTTAACTTGTTTTATTAAATTGTTTAATGAAACTGTATAATGATGTAGGAACATCGCTTTCAAAGTAAAAACGCAAGCGTGGAGGCAAAGGAATGACATCTCAACAATGATATAATTTCAAATCAGAAATTAACTCAGAATTAAATCGAGTTGTTGAGATATTTTGTAAACAACATTTTAAAGTAACTTGTTTGTAAAGTCGTAAAGGACTATAAGGGATTGTAGATATTGAGTGTTGAATATTATCTGGCAATAACTGTTCGTTATTGTAATAGGATAGAGTAGGTAACAATTAATATTTTGATAGGATAGGTTGCAGATAGGATGAGAGAGCTCGTCGAGCTAGTCCTTAGATAGTTTTTTCATTGTTGCATTGTAAGAGAGTAGAAAGTGTAGAGAAAATGATATAGATATCAGAGATATCAGTAGAACAATGTAGAGTAGAAGAAACATTATGTAATTTTTTTTCATGAAGGAATAAAACTGACAGAATGTTCCCAAATCCTTGGAATGTCTTCATTTGATGTATAGATGAATGGATGTTATATTCTGTGTGTGTGATTTATTCCATTTCCATTCATGTGTGATTGTTTGAGAAGTGTTAGTATGAAGTTGTGATGAATATGGAGGAGTTTCAATTGTTTCTCTTCTGATTCTCATATGCAAGTTGTGCATCTCGAATGCAAGGAGTGCATCGACTGAGTCTTGGAGTGACTCATATAAGATCATAGAGAACAAAGGAAACTTAGACAAGGTGCAAGGTGTGCACATCATCAAGAAGCGACCAAGCATTGAAGAACCCAGAACAGAGAATGTCAAGTGGGTGAGAAGAATTTAGTTTCAAGAAATCCTTCGATCTGAGTGATAGAAATCCTGAGAATGCAAGGTGTGCATGGGAAATCAAAATCTCTTTAAGGACAAATCTTAGAAGGGATAACACTTTTCAGAAGTGTTAACATGATCCAAAACTTGAACTCATAGGAAGAATGAAGGCTCGAAACCTTTGGACACTCATAAAATATTCTAAGTCATAGAGAGAGAAGAAGCTCAGGAGGAAGAGTGACAGTGGTCATTGGATCACAATGGAATGGATCAATAATTGTCTGATCAGATTAAGGTGCACAAGCCTTAGCGCTTCACACACTCAGGAGGGAGAGTACACCAATGGTTGAGAATTGATATTTTCGAAGCCCGAAGAGCCAAAAACCTGAAGTAGAATCTCATTCATCTGATCGTAGGAACAGATCTAAGCCGTCAGATTGTTCGGGGTAAAATTCAAGCGTCAGATTTCCAAAGTGGACTTGAGCTGTTAGATACTCTGAGTTCGAGAGGAGGAAAGTTCGAAACTTGATTTTTTCAAAGCATAGAGATTCAAAGGGCTAGAGAAAATCTAGACCGTTGGATCTAGGAGGACACGTGTCGATAGGCTAGAAGATCTAGAGGAAGGCGAAGGTCGAAGTGTTGAAACACCCAAAGCCTGAATAATCTAAGGGCCGAGTTTTGTCTATCTATAGGAGGAAACCTGTCAATGGATTGTGAGCTTTGGGTAAAGTCGTTGGGGAGTTTCAGTTGAGAATTGAAACTGCCACACTCTAAAGAGGAGAAGAGATCACATCCATTGATCTAGGAGGAGACATGAGTTTGAGAATTAGAAGATTTGGATAAATTTAACACGAAGGCAAGAGCTTGATATTTGAGATTTCTAAAGACCAGAAATATGAAGCGATGAGGGCCATCGATGTGAAGGATGACACGCGGTACCAGATATAGAACTTCAGAAGAAAATAGAGGATGGAAAAGGTCTAAAGACCCGGATAAGATCTTGATCGTTAATTAAGGAGGGAATCGCAGGACCGTTGATCTGGTTGAGGAGGACAAAGTACAGAGGTAGGAGCATAGCCATTGATTGGGGAGAAAACGTTTCAATAGATCTTCCACTATGGAAGACAAACAGTCAGTAGTGGCGAGGAATTGAGATTTGATATTCTCGAAGGCCAGATTCATGGAGGGGATCGTGGCCTTAGATTCAGGGAGACATGTGACCACAGATCATTAAATCTAGAGGATTGGATTATGGAGGCAACGAGGGTTTGATACTTTAAAACCCCGAAGTCCATAATTGTGAATAGATCTTGCCCGTTGATTGATAGGAAGGAGATATGTTCCATAGGGTTTCGAGAGGACAGATCTGAACCATCTATTCAGAGGTATTGTCAAGATCGTGAGATCGACGATCTTGTAGCAATTCAAGGATAGAAGTTGCGTGAATTTTAAAATGTTGAGGATGTGCACAGACGCGCGGTCATCACCTGAGGTTATATTGAGAGGGGGCTTACCTTAAAAGAAGCTAATGCCCAACACTCTGAGATTTCATAGGAGAGAAAAAGGGAAGGTCATGGGTGTCATTAAACCTACCCCGAGAAGACTAAAGGGCTTGTTTTTTAATACAGAAGGGAACCATTAAGGTTCGATAGAGTCATTGAATCAATAATCAGATATCCTTTACTAGAAGTTCATGCATCCCTATGGGGGAGTAGGGGGGATGCATCAGGTGGTATCAGAGCCAATATTGAGTTTGTTTGCAGATAGGAAGCAAAGGAGAAAGGAGGTAAATTGATATCATTTGTCGTATCAAGAATTTGATTTATGTTTGTAGGTGATGCAATGAAATCATGCCACCCATAAGGCATAGAGTGAATGTAGAAATGGAAGAATAAATGAGGCAACTCCGAATGAGACTAAACACCATGGAAACAACACAGAGGAGAGAACTAGACATTGGAGATATCAGTGAAGCTGAGAGTGAAGAATAATATTTCGAAGAAAATGTAGTAGAGGATGTTGCACAAGATCACTTAATAAAATTTGTTTCCAAGATAGGAGCCAGAGAAAGAATAGAGATACCAATGTATGAAGGTAATTTAGAAGTTGAAGAATTGTTAGATTGGGTACGTTCCATGCACAAATACTTCGATTACGAAGATATCAAAGAATACAATATGGTGAAGCATGCAGTGAAAAGACTGAAAGGTCATGCAACACTATGGTGGGATGAACTAAAAGTCGAACGCAGGAGCAATGGAAAGTAGAAAATTAAAAATTTGGATAGGATGGTAGCCAAGCTGAAGGAAAAATTTATCCCAAAGGACTATCAAATCAATATGTTCATGAGATTGCAAAACCTAAGAAAAAAACATTTTCAATGACGGAGTTCACTGAGGAATTTTATAGACTAAACATTAGGGCCAGACAGAAAGAAAATGAGGATGAAAAGACAACTAGATATATCAATGCGCTAAGATATGAAATCCAAGAGGAGATTAGCATGATGTCTGTTAGTACAATCGAGGATGCTTATCAAGCAGTCTTGAAAGATGAAGATAAATTGTTCAAGAAACAAAGCCAATGAATCAGAGGAGGAAACTCAAGTAGAGTTAAGGGAACTACCAGATAGAAGTTCCAGAAGCAGAAGCATGAAGCTAAAAAACAACATAGTCACCATGAGAAAGGTGGAAGTTCTAAGGAAGGACAACATGGTGGAAGAAGATATTTTTCCAGAGGAAGAAGAAGAGGAAGAAGAAGAGCCAAAGGAGGTGTAGTTATATGCTATACCTATGGAAAGCAAGGGAACAAGTCTTGGGAATGTCCTGAGAGAAAGAACGAAGGAGGAGGTGAAGCACACATTGCTGAAGAAAAAAAGCATTTGGAAGAAGAAGAAATAGAAGGAGGAAATAACCTCATGATGAGGAATATTATTCTTAAACTAGATAAGGAGACAGAGGAACCATTTCAGTGAACAAGTATGTTTAGAACTGCTTGCAAGATGAAAGACAAAGTTTTCAAGGTGATTATAGACAGTGGGAGAACTGACAATCTAGTATCCACAGAGATGGTGGAGAAACTAGAGTTGGAGACAACTGCATATCCAAACCCATACAAATTATCATGGTTGTAGAAAGGACTTCAAGTAATGGTAACTCAACAATGCCAAGTTGATTTTAAAATAGGAGGTTATAGGGATGAAATATTATCTGATCTAATTCCTATGGATGTATGTCATATTTTATTGGGGAGACCATGGAAGTTTGACAGAAAAGTTATTCATGATGGGAGAAAGAATACTTATACCCTAGAGAAGAATGGTAGGACACATATGTTGTTACCCATAGAAGACAAAGAGAAAAAGAGAGAAGCTAGTTCAAGAATACTTTTCATGAGTGGGAAGGAACTCTTGAATGAAGTCAAGAAGTATAAATAAATGTAGTTTGATGTAGTGAGGAAGCCTAGAGTTATCCTTACGAATACTTCCGTGGAATATTTTCCTACAGAAATCCAAGAAATGTTAGAAAAATTTGTTGACATAGTAGTGGATGAGTTACCTCACTCATTTCCACTCATTAGGAGTATAAGCCATCATATTGACCTTATTCCAGGAGATAGCTTACCAAACAAAGAATCTTATAGGTTGACACCTAGAGAGAATGAGGAAGTCAAAAATCAATTCCAAGAGTTGTTGGATAAAAGTTTAGTTAGGGAAAGCCTAAGCCCATGCGCAGTACCAACTTTGTTAATTCCAAAGAAGGATGGAGGATGGAGAATGTGTACAGATTCTTGAGCCATCAACAAGATAACCATTAGGTACAAATTTCCTTTACCAAGGATGGATGTTTGATGGATTGTTTGAGTGGAGAAAGGTATTTTTCCAAGATAGACTTGAAGAGTGGAATGAGAGAGGGAGATGAATGGAAAACATCATTCAAGACAAATGAAGGATTGTTTGAATGGTTGGTCATGCCATTTGGGTTGAAAAAATTACTGAGCACATTTATGAGATTAATGGGTGAAGTATTGAAATAATTCATAGGGAAATTTGTCATAGTATAACTAGATGACATACTAATCTTTAGTAAGACAAAGGGAGAACACTTAAGACATTTGACATCAGTGATGGAAAAGTTGCAGCAAGTGAAGTTGTTGATAAATCTAAAGAAAGGTTCCTTTATGAAGAAGACACTCATATATTTGGGTTTCATGATCTCTTTAAATGAATTGAAGATGGATTCAGAAAAAGTGAGAGAAATCAAAGAATGGCCATCAACAAGTAACATATTTGAGGTACAAAGTTTTCATGGGCTAGCAAGATTTTATAGAAAGTTTATCATAAATTTCAATGGTATATGTGCACCCATGTTGGACACTGTGAAGAAGAAACACAATTACTTTAGTGGGACAAAGGAAGCTAAAAAAGGTTTCAAAGTGTTGAAGGAGAAGATCATGGAACAACCAATTCTGGTCTTGCCAGATTTTGGAAAAACTTTTCAAGTGAGATGTCATGTGAGTGGATTAGCTATTGGAGCATTATTGAGTCAGGATAATAGGCCAGTTGCTTATTTCAGTGAGAATATGAATGATGCCAAGAAGAATTATTCCACGTATGACAAAGAATTTTATGCAGTGATTCAAGCCTTGAAGAAGTGGAGACAATATCTAATTCCTAAAGAATTTGTCTTGTACAATGATAACTAAGCTTTGCAGTTTATTACTAGGCAAGAAAAGTTGAATCAGAAACATGAAAAATGGGTAGAATTTATGCAAAATTTTACTTTTTCTATTAAACATATTGTTGGATATACTAACTAAGTTGCAGATGCTTTGAGCAGGATGAGTTTGATTGTATAGGAATTCCAAGTGGAGACCTTAGGGTTTCAACACCTCAAAGAGATGTATAAAGAAGACGCAGATTTTAATTAAGCTTATGAGGCATGCAAGAATCCTTTGTTGGGAGACAAAAGCCCATGGAATGAATATTTGATCTAGGATGGATTACTATTCAAGCGAAGCCAATTGTGCATACCGAAATGCTCAATGACAGATAATTTGTTGAAGGAGAAACATAGTGGAGGTTTAGCTCGACATTTTGGTCACGATAAGACATTTGCATAGCTGAGTAATTCATATTATTGGATGAGCATGAGAGAAGAGGTGAAAATTTTTGTGAACAAATGCAAAATATGTCAATATGAAAAAGGAAGACAATAGAAAATTGATTTGTATCAGCCATTACCAATTCCAGAGAGGTTGTAGGATGCAATCAGTATGGATTTTTTTTTGGGATTGCCTAGAACTCAAAAAGGGAGTGATTCCATATTTGTTGTGGTGGACATATTTTAAAAAATGACACATTTCATACCATTCCAGAAGACAAACGATACTACACACATAGCCAATTTGTTTTTCAGAGAAGTAGTGAGACTACATAGATTGTCGAGGAGCATAGTCTCAGACAGGGACACCAAGTTTGTAGGACACTTTTGGAGGAATATATGGAATAGGTTGGGGACGAAATTGTCCTTTAGTTCAACATATGACCCTTAGATAGATGGAAATACTGAAGTAATAAACATGAGTTTGGGAAACTTTTTGAGAAGTTTAGTCACTGAGGAAGGTTGTCAATGGGATCCGATTTTGGCACAAGCATAATTTACATTCAACAATTTAGTGAACATGAACACACAGAAAAGTCCATTTGAAATTGTGTATGGTATACAACCAAGAGAGATTACATAGTGGAGAGATCTAAATCACGATGAGTTTAGAAGTGTTGGAGCAGAGGATTTTTCAACATAAATGCAAAAACTCTATGACAGAGTCAGAAAACAACTATAGAACAACAACTAGAAATACAAGAACATAGTTGATCAAAAGAGGAGAGAAGTCCAATTTGAGTTTGGAGATGAAGTTTTAGCTCATTTGAGAAAATAAAGGTTTCTAAGGGGAACATATAACAAGTTGAATATGAAGAAGATAGGACCATGCAGGATTCTCAGAAAAATTGCAGCCAATTCTTATGAACTTGAGTTTCCAGAAAATGTTGGGATATCGCCGATATTTATTGTTGTAGACCTGTATCCTTACATGAGATATGAAGCAGGAGAATTGGATGATCATTAAAAAGTTCGGTGGGAAGAACAATTGCCCACAACAGAAAAACCTCAGATGGAGAAAATCATTAAACAACGAGATGGAAAGAGGACTAGGAGAAAGACATATCCTGAATATTTAGTGAAATGTAAAGATCATCCAATGGAAGATGCAAGTTGGGTCACAAAACCTGATATTTTGAAGCATGGAAAGACAGTGCAGGATCTCATGGGCAGGAGCGCATGAAAATTTTAACCAGATGAGTATGATGCAGGACCATCGATTTCAAATTCAGAAAGCAAGAGTGGAGGCAAAGGAACGACATCTCAGTAATGACATCATTTCAAATCAGAAATTAACTCGAAATTAGATCGATTTGTTGAGATGTTTTGTAAACAACATTTTAAAAGTGTAACTTGTTTGTAAAGTCATAAAGGACTATAAGGGATTGCAGATATTGAGTGTTGAGTCTTATCAATCAATAATTGTTTGTTATTATAATAGGACAAAGTAGGTAACCACTAATATTTTGATAGGACAGGTTGCAGACATGACGAGAGCACTCGTGGAGCCAATCCTTAGATAGTTTTTTCATTGTTTCATTGTAAGAGAGAAGACATAGTAGAGATAACGATATAGAGATCAGAGAGATTAGTAGAATAGAGTAGAGTAGAAGAAACATTATGTAAGTTGTTTTCATGAAGGAATAGAATAGACAAAATTGTCCCAAATCCTTGGACCGTGTTCATTTGATGTATGGATGAATGAATGTTATATTTTGTGTGTGTGATTTATTCCATTTTCATTCATGTGTGATTGTTCAAGAAGTGTTAGTATGAAGTTGTGATGAATCTAGATGAGTTTCAATTATTTATCTTCTGATACTCATATGCAAGGTGTGCATCTTGAACACAAGGAGTGCATCAACTAGGTCTCAGAGTGACTCAGAGAAGTTCAAAGAGAACAAAGGAAACTTAGGCCAGGTGCAATGTGTGCATAGTGTTGAGAAGTGCCCAAGCATCGAAGAACCTAGAACAGAGAATGCCAGGTGGGTGAGAAGAATTTATTTTCATGAAATCATTCGATATGAGTTATCGAAATCTCGATAATGCAAGGTGTGCATGAGAAATCTAAATCCATTTAAGGACAAAGATCATAAGGGATAACACTTTTCAAAAGTGTTAACGAGATCCAAAAGTTGGACTTGTAGGAAGAGCAAAGGTTTGAAACCTTTGGACACTTAGAAAATATTCTAAGTCACAGAGAGAGAAGAAGCTTAGGAGGAAGAGAGACAATGGTTGTTGAATCACAATGCAATGGATAAACAACCGTATGATTAGAGTAAGGTGCACGAGCCTTATCACTTCACACACTCAGAAGGGAGAATACACCAAGGGTTGAGAAATGAGATTTCCAAAGCCATAAGATCCATAAACCTAAAGTAGAATCACAGTCATCCGATCAGAGGAATAGATCAAAGTCATCAGATTGTTCAGGGTAAACTTTAGGTTTCAAATTTCCAGAGTGGACTTGAGCCATCAGATACCACGAGTCCGAGTGGAGGCAAGTTTGAAACTTGATTTTTCCGAAGTGCGAAGAGACTAAGGGCCAGAGAAAATATGGACCATTGGATCCAGGAGGACACATGTCGACAAGCCGAAATATCCAGAGGACGGTGAAGGTAGAAGTGTTGAAACACCCAAATCCGAAGAGCCAAAGCGCCGAGAGACATCGATCTATAGTTGGACACCTATCAACAGATCGCAAGCTCCGGGTAAATTCACTCGGGAGTTTCAGTTGAGAACTAAGACCACTGTACTCTGAAGACACGAAGAGATCACAATCGTTGATCTAGTAGGAGACATGTGTCAGAGAATTAATAGCTTCAGATAAAAGAAAAAGGAAAGCAATAAGTTGAGATTTGAGATTTTCGAAGACTAGAAATCTGAAATGACAAGAGCCATCGATGTGAAGGAGGACACGCAGTGCTAGATCTAGAACTCTGGAATAAAATGGAGGATGGAAAAGGTCTGAAGACCTGGATAAGATATTGGTTGTTGATCGAGGAGGGAATCACAAGAACATTGATTTGTTTGAGGAGGAAAAAGTCCCTAAGCGAGATCCCAACCGTTGATTAGGGAGGATATGTGTCAACAGATCTTCCACTCTGAAAGACAACTAGTCAAAAGTGGTGAGGAGTTGATATTTGAGATTCTCGAAGGCCGGAATCCCGGAGGGGATCGTGGCCATAGATTCAAGGAGAGAATTGGTCATAGATAATTAGCTCCAGAGGATTGGAGTACGAAGGTAGTGAGGGTTTGAGGCTTCAAAGCTCTGAAGTCCAAAATCTTGAAGAGACCTCGCCTGTTGATTTAGAGGAAGTAGATCTGGTCTGTAGGGTTTGGAGATGACAGATCTGAACCATCTATTCAGAGGTATCATCAAGATCGTGAGATCGACGATCCCGTAGAAATTTGGGGATAGAATTTGCACGGGTTTTAAAATGTTGAGGGTGTGTGCAGCCGTGTGGTCATCACCCAAGTTTATATTAAGAGGGGCCTTACTTGAAAAAAAAGCTAACTCCTAACACTCTGAGCTTTCGTAGGAGAGATAAAGGGAAGGTCAAAGGTGTCATTAAACCTGTACCTAGGAGATGAAAGGTCCCATGTTTTAATACATAAGGGATCCATTAAGGTTCCAGAGAGTCATTGACTCAAGAATCGGAGATCCTTGACCGAGAGGTCATGCAGCCCTACTGGGGAGTTGATCCGAATTATTTTTGGCACAAAATGAGATTGGAGATATAATAAAGAAATGCACAGAGATATCGTAGATATTTAATAATATAACGGAAATATATCAGAGATGAAACCATAAACATATATATACAGTAAAACACAATTTCTATTAATGAAATAAATGCACAAAGACTGTAAAATACAGACTGAAAGACTTGATAGAATGGTGGCATCTTATCTCTGAGAAGAGATGTCACAACTACTCACATTCGCAAGAAGATGATTACAATGAGGCTCGAAAGGAATTTTTACAATAAACAAGAATTCCAAAAGTCCTAGACATCTAAAAACCTAACCCTAAGAGATGAAGCGCCAAAAGTCATGAGGGCCCCGTTTGGGTAAGTTAGTACATCAACTTCCCACGGTCGTAACTTTTGCATACGATCTCCGTTTTAGGAATATGATAGCTCGTTGGAAAGGTATCGTCGAGGAGATTCATTTTGGGGGCTCAATAATGCCTTAAAATATATTTTATAACCTATATCTCAAAAAAAATTCATTTGGGCCCTCAAAATGGCCCTGGAAGTTAAAAACTGCTAAAAATAGTAAATTGTCGAATTTGCCAGAAAATTGTTTTGAGCCAGTTGAAAAAGGTGGGTGGCCACCGATATCCACCTGGATCAGGAGTAGTGGGGATGAATCATATAATTATTGTTCTGTACTATATATTTTTCAAATATTGTCACATTTTTGGGGACATGGATCCTCCCCACCAGATTACGATGAGGAGATGATTCCTAAGGTTGCGGTGGGTCAAGGTCCTTGGGTGAAGATAACCTATGACATATGATGTAGGCCATATACTAGATTCAGATAGAAGTTGGCATACCGACTATGTGCACTTTTTTCTGAGGTGGGAGTCTGGCCTGTGTTGATGTGAGACATCAAGGAATATCCTATTCTCATGGATATTTGGAGGGATATGTCATGTGATATGATGTCTCTTATGCATCATATCGTCGGAGCTACTAGGATACTAGAAACGATGAGGGATACTGATGATACACACTCTTCTTCCAGTACCCCATCGATTGATGAGGGTGGTCGTGATCTTTCTCTACATCCTCCTCCTCCTACTTTACCTCACCCAGATCATGAGCAGACAACACCTATTCCTATTCCTCCTCCTCCTCCTCCTTCACCCCACCTATATGAGAAGGAAACACCTATTCCTCCATCACATGTTTCTAATTAGAGAGTCAACCAACCACTTCCTCCTGACCATCCATCATATTCTACTCTATACTAGGCCTCCACTATTGTTGTAGATATGATAATCTCATTGGTTGGACCAGATATGTTATAGCATGTATTTGACTTGTTCATGATATATATATATATATATACGGTGCATTTTTTATGTTCATGTTGATGTACTTAATTTATATGTTGATGTTGATGTGTATATTATTAGGTCATGTTTGATATGTTTGTTAAATGTTCTTGATAAATGTGTATGTTATAATAGTGTTCATTAGATGTGCATTTTTCCTATTCATCATGATGATGTACTTAAATAATTTATATGTTGATGTTGATGTCTACATTGTTAGGTCATTTTAGATATATTGTTAAATGTCCTTGATAGATGTGTTTGATAAATGATCCTTGTTATATTTGCATGATGATGATGTTAGAAAATGATTTTGTTTTTTTAGATGTGATATAATGATGATGCCCTATTAGATTATTATATTTGTGGTGTACACAAAACCCTTCTCTCCTAGGGATTCTGCAACCTCCCAGCATTGGATCTTCAAACTCTCTGAACCGAACTGGTTCTTCGAGCCTTCAACGGACACTGAGAAATCTATACACTCACAAAAATCCCCTTGATGTCACATGTAAGTTTAGAATACTTACAACTCCGCTCTCTGATGCTTGTACACAGATTCATGAGTACTAGTCTTGCGCTAGAATCTTTCTCCTCTATGTGACCATGGGCTATGACCTCAGACCAATCCTTCGCCACTTTGGGCTATGAAAATACTTCAATTTCCTCCTTTTTTTCCTTTTGAAACAACTTTCTTCGAATTTTTGGCTCTCTGCCATGTGCCTCCCTGGATCTGACGGTCTAGCTATGCTTTAGGTTTCATGCCATTGCAAAACTTCACTTACTCCACACTTATTTATCCCAGGTATTTGATTCTGAGATTCTATAATCTGCGGCCACATGTCTCCTCACACTCAACGATTAGATTCTCCTTGTGATTTCGCAACTTCAATGATATCACCTTTCAATGATTCGAAGTGTCCTGAAATCCTACCTCTGAAATACCTCACGACTAACCTTCATGCAACTCATCCTAGATCTAGCAGTCTGAATAGATGCTAGTCCCTCTTTGATGGATATTGCTTGCTAATTATGGGAAATCTCAAAGGACTCCATCTTTAGAAGATTATCATTGTTCTCCCTCCTAAGCTTGTCCTTCCTCGAACTCTTTTCTTCTTAGAATACTCCTTCCGACACTTAGTCAAGTTACATCCTGTGCATGCCTTGCAACATATTCTCTCCTAAAATCCAACCACTCTGTGGAGAACTTTAGACACTCCTCTTGAACTTCTGAGTCAAAAGACTTTGTCAACACGCACTTTGCGGACGGTATTCACTCCTTGTATGCAAGGCTCATGTTATCTCTTTTGAGTTTATGAGTCAAAATAGACTCTATCAACGCACTCCTTGCGGACACTATGCACACTTGCAATTGTTTGTAGAGGCGAAATGATTGAAACTTATTTAAAACCTCACATATTCATACATTCAACCATGTAAATGAATTCATAAACACAAGAACAAGAAATAAGAGAGAATTCCTAATAAAAAAATGTCTACCATTCATTCATCCAGATAGATGCATCCACAATACGCATTTGGGATGATGCTCTTCTGTTATATTCATTCAACTGAAATATACATATTTTCATATGCTACTTCTTGGTAGCTATCAACTCTCAGCTACAATGACTATACTCTCAAATAACTAGAGTGCCAACAACACTACTGGGAAACAATACTAATATTTATACAAGAGGGCTCTTCAAGCTCTTCCCTCCAACTAATCTAAAGATATCTTATCGAATTAAAAGCTATCAACTACTAATATTTATTACAAAAAATATTTGTGACAGATAGGTCAGATCGAACACATCGAATCTGTACTGCACTCAACTACATTAAAAGAAAATACATTCTTAAATGTCTTCATGGACCATCCAACTCTACAACATTTAATATGTTCTTTAATTACAACTCCTTTCAAAATATTTGTGTGATACACATTCCTCAAAATGTAAATTTCTTCAAAATGTGTGCTAGTGCGCCTAGCTATCCTCCATTTATGCTTCACTGGTGATGCTCTTGCATCATACTCCTTGGGATGAAAAACTCATGGACTCCTATCCATGAGCTCTTTCACTGAACTTCCATGCTTCTGGATATCCACTTTGTTTACCCAACTGGCATATTCTATTGGTCATCTTTTCCACTTTACTAGATACTCAAAATAAGTTTTCCTTTTGGTATTCTTACCAATTCATCGATCTATGATCTAATCCATTTGTGGCTTCTCTACTACAGGCATCTTATTTTTCCACTACATGTCTTTTTGATCTTTGGGTCCTCATACTCCATATTACTTGTAAGGATACATGTTTGCAATGTTGAATATGGGTGATATACCCACATCTTCTAGCAACTCTATCTCATAAGCATTCTCACCAAATTTTCTTAGGATTTTGAATGGTCCTGTCTTCTTCAACTTTAGTTTATTGTATGTTCCTCTTGGAAACCTATCCTTCTTAAGATGTGCTAGAACTTGACCTCCAAATTCAAATTGAAGTTTCTTCCTATCTTGATCAACTCTATGTTTATATTCACTGCTACTCTTCTTCAATTTCTCCTTGATCTGATTATGAAGTTCCTTTATTTCTACAACGAAGTCTTCATCTTCAACACTCCTAAATTCGCTCTGCTCCATATCTCTTAACTCTGGCACTCCCCTCAGATTCATTCCATATATTATATGAAATGGACTCTTTCTGGTACTTATGTTCACTCATTCAATATATGAAAAATCTTCTTGTGCTAGAATCTGATCCCACTGGCTATGGTGTTCAGTGACCAAACTCCTCAACAAATCTCCTAAACTTCGATTCACCACCTTAGTCTGTCCGTCTGTTTGAGGGTGATATGCAGAACTAAAGGATAGTTTTGTTCCCAACTTCTTCCAAAATTTTCTCCAGAAATGACCAACAAATTTGGTATCCCTCTATGAAACAATACTCTTGGGCAATCCATGGAGTCTTACAGCTTCCCTGAATTTTTTTTTAGCAATGTGCATTCCATCACTAGTCTGCTGGCATGGGATAAAATGCCCCATCTTTGAAAATCTATCAACTACCACAAATATGGAATCATTTCCTCTTTGTGTCCTTGGAAATCCTAACATGAAATCCAGGCTTATTTCATCCCAAGGACTCTTTGGAATAGGCAATGGTTGATACAACCGAATACTCTACTTCTTCCCCTTTGCAAACTAAAAAATATTACACATGTTCACAAACCTTTTCATGTATTCTCTCATACCTGGCCAACAATATCAACCGTTCAATTGTGCAAACATTTTTTCATGGCTGAAATGTCCAGCTAGACCTCCACTATGCTTTCCTTCAACAAATTTTCCCTCATCAAACATTTTGGTATGCAAAACTGACATCCCTTGAACAACAACCGATCCTGAATTAGATATTCGGCCCACTGGCTTCTGTCTCTGAGAACAGGATTCGCACACGCTTCATATGCCTCCTTGAAATCTGGATCATCATGATACATTTCCTTAAGGTGGTAAAACCCCAAGGTCTTCACTTGAAATTCCTGCAAAATTAGACATCTCTTGCTCAATGCATCAACAACCTTATTAGCATTACCAAAAATATGTTTAATGACAAAAGTGAAATTTTTCATAAATGATATCCACTTGGCATGTCTCTAGTTTAACTTCTCTTGTCTAGTTATGAATTGTAAAGCCTGATTATCACTATACAAAAAAAACTCCTTCAGAACGAGATAGTGCCTCCATGTAACGCTCCCATGGTCGTCATCCCACTGGTCGAGCAGAAGCTACTGTGTGGAACAATATCATCCTCATACTTAATTAATAAAATGCATTTAAATCAAATTAAACACATTTAACTCAGAGTAAGCACAAGATTATTGCTAACATAAATAATCCATGGAATTAACAATAATTCATATGCACACATATTACATGTTACATATAAGCATCAAAAACATGCATATAATTATAAATTAAGTACAAAATTAACACTTATATTTTATTACTGGCGTAATTCCACCAACCACGTGCAGGCCTTCCACGAAACTATCAGCCTTAGACCACACTGCTCATCACTCTCAACAGTGGGTCACCTCCGAGTTGGGACTAAGATCCACTCAAGGCAAGGAATCCTAGTCTAGGCTAAGGTTACAGAGAAAACTACACCGAATAACTTGAAGGATTCTTCCTAGGATGGCTTCTTACGCCCACTACTAATAGACTCTAATTCCCAACATGCTTGTTCCGCCCAGGAGTATACACATTCACAAGCACAGTCCATCGGTGGTTCACCTCCCTTTCCGAGCCTCGGCAATAGGTCAGATCAGAAATTCTTAGAGCTTTGAAGCTAGTGTTGGACTCTCTCTAGGAGAAAACCACTTCCCAACAGACTCTCTTACCTAGAGTGAGTTGCTCACAGGCCTGACAACCTACTTCTTCTACCATGGGCTTGACAACCCGCTTCTTCTACCACGGTCCTGACAACCCACTTCTTCAGCACACCCTTCGAATCGATTCCAATCGGGTCAGGGAAACCACAAAAAAATCAAGCACTCAGATGACACCAGGATGACGACCACAACAGAAAAAGGGCATAGTCTCGCAAATGGCAATGACCAGACGCTAAAACAAACCACGCTCAGGCGATTATCCAGGTGTCTAGTTCTCCAGAAGACACAAATCATCTCATGGTTTACCAGTTATAGGATGCATGATAGGAAATTATGCAGAGGTTGAGGATGGAGGCCAAACATAGAGACCAGATGATAATACACTGGACAATCATAGAGGTCTCATTGTTTTGGTTTTCAATGTTGTCTGTGATATGCCGAGCTCAGATGCAGAGGTCACACAGTTTGGACAACGAACGATAGAATGGAGAATGAACCCCCATCATGGCTCAACTCAACAGTGTTTAAGTGCATGCGCTTGGGTTGACACTTGTCACCCATGAAGCTCGTTCCTTCCCATTTGGAAGTCACTCATCCTTCCAAAGAACTTAGGATAAAACATCACATTTCACATGGCTTTTGGAATAATATTAAAATATTATTCCCAAGGACTTAAGACCCTAGGATTATCCCATCTTTCCAACCTTCCAGCCCCCAATCCGTTACCCACTCTGTGGAAGCTTATTTCCCCCGTCACTCATTCATCGTGGTCGGTCTGCACGCAGCGGTGTTTATATTTTTATTAATGTTTTGCATGATTACATATACAAACGTAGACTCCCTAATAACACACAATCCCACTAGCTTATATAAACTTGGCTCACCATCCTATAAAACATAATTAAAATTCATAATGCAAGCTTTACACTTCATAGACATGATTTACAATAGGGCTCGGCCCTGGGGACATTACAATCCCTTCCCTTTATTTTTGCACTGTCCTCAGTGCAACTTTACACTGCATCTACAAGATTTTCTAAATTTTCAAAAAGATGCGGGTACTCTGCCTACATAACATCTTCATGCTCCCATGTCACATCCTCAGGACCATACCAAGTCCACTGGACCTTTACAAGCCCTATAGCTCGATTCCGTAGCTCTTTTCTTTTCCTGTCCAATATGTGCACAAGATGAACTTGTAGGACACCTTCTTGATCCACCTGAATCACATTCCAATCAATTACATGATTAGCATCATGTATATATTTCTTAAGAAATGAAACATTAAACACATTATGTACAATCATAGTTGCAGGTAATGCAAGCATATATGCAACTGGCCCAATCCTTTCCAGGATTTCAAATGGCCCACAAAATCTGGCTGCTAACTTGGCGCAACTTCCCAGCTTCAGGGAACTCCTGTTAGCTTTCACTTCCAGGAAAAAATGATCACCCACTTTGATCTCTCTATGGGTTATGTTCTTATCAGCAAAACTTTTCTGCTTGTCCTGGGAAGCTTTCAAATTCTGCTTAATTTTTATCATTTGGTCCTCCATCTCCTTAAGCAACTCTTGCCCAACTACTCTTCTATCAATTGGATTATCCTAGCTCACTAGAGTATTGCAATTTCTTCCATAAAGTGCATCAAATGGGCTCATATTCAACGATGCATGATACCCATTGTTGTAGATGAATTCTACCAAGTGTAGGTAGTCTTCCCATCTTGATGGTTTGTCCATCACATACATTCTCAGTATGTCTTCTATTACTCTATTCACCCTCTCTGTCTGTCCATCAGACTCAAGATGATAAGCTATACTAAAGTTCAGATTCATTCTGAATCCTTTGAACAATCCTTTCCAGAAATTCAAGGTGAAATTTGGGTCTCTGTCAGACACAATCGTTTTAGGAATTTCGTGCAATCGTGCCACTTCCTTCACGAAAATATCAGCAACCTCTGCTACCTTGTGAGTAGTTTTCAGTGGAATAAAATAGGCATCTTTTGTAAGATTTTCCACCACCACCATGATCGAATCATACAGCTTGGTTATTTTGGGAAATCCTGTAATAAAATCCATTGTCACCACTTCCCATTTCCACTCAGGAATGGGTAAAGGTTGCAACAACCCTGCTGGGTGCCTATGCTCAGCTTTAACTTTCTAGCACTCCATACATCTGGCGATGTATTCAACGATCTCTCTCTTCATACCCATCCAAAAGTAATGGCTCTTGATCGCTGCCACTGTTTTCTGATATCCAGGGTGCCCTGCATACGGCACATTATGCATCTCCTACAAAATCATTTGTTTCAAGCACTGGACATTGGGTACAAAAATTATGTTCTTGTACAACAATACTCCATCTATTTCCAATTTATAAACTTCCATATTCTGTGGCATCTTACCCTACTGTAGCTTGGCTACCAATTCTCTGTACTACAGATCTACATTTTCATCCTCCAGAATTCTGCTTTTAATATCAGTCTAATACATGCTAGTGGTTGTAGCATGTAATTCATGCACCCTCTTGTTGAGCACATCGGCCACTTTATTCTCCTTTCCTTTGATATGTTTGATATCAAAGTCGTACTCACACAGAAATTCTAGCCACCTACTTTGTCTAGCATTTAAGGTTGGCTGATCAAACAAATATTTCAGACCGTTGTGGTCTGTTCTCAATTCAAATCTCCTTCCCATGAGGTAATGTCTCCATTTCCTCGAAGCGTGAACGATTTATTCCAACTCCAAATCGTGAGTGGCATAATTCTTTTCATTCTCTTTTAGCTTCTTGGACTCATAACAGATTACAAATCCATTCTGACTGAGAACTCCTCCCAACCCTTCTTTTCACGCATCTGTGCACACCACGAAATCCACATTTGGATCTGCAATTCTCAAGATTGGAGCGCTAGTTAACAACTGCTTCAATCACTAGAAAACTTTCTCACACTCTTTAGTGCACTAAAACGTTTCCTCCTTCCTTTGCAAGGAAGTGATAGGGTAAGCTATCTTTGAGAACCCTGTAATAAATCTTTTGTAATAGCCCGCTAGACCCATAAAGGATATGACTTGTCGAGCTGTAGATATACCATGTAAATCAACATTTAACTTTCAACCCGAGAAGGTAGACTTAGAGGAACCAGCACAGGAAATGCAGGGCTGAAGAGGGGGTTTAAAGGATGCCAAGCTACTCTCTGAACTGCTAAGAGAAACTTGCCAAAATAAGCTACTGTACTCTACTCTGCTCTGCACTACTCGGTACTAACTGGTACTGTTCTGCATATGCATGTAAAAGATAAACTGAAAATAGCTAAGTTCTGGCTACTTATCACTCCACACAACTCAACAACCATCCTATGAAACTTTCTATGGAAATCAAAAGAAACTTCTTTATCTCATGAGATACCCAAACTAATTCCTGAATGTTGAGCAGTCTAAATGTGAAAACTGAAGGAATGAAATCAATGGCTGGAAAGATAATGCTAAACCCTCTATTGCAATGAAATGAAATACTACTTCTATCAAACCACTGAGCAAACTGCTGAAAGATGAAATCAAATATGAAATATACTGTAAATACAATGTATCAGCTCTGTTTCCAGCGAAGGGGGCCCTGCCTTCTCTGCCAACAGGCCGTTCTCTAACTCAATGCATACTGAAAATGAATAACCTACAGCGAAAGAAAAATGGAAATAACAGGAATCGTATCACTGAAACTTTCACTATTTTTATTGAAGAAGAAAAGGACAATACAATTGTTGGGAGACTCTCATTCCTCTATTCTTCTACCCTATGCTATGTCTCTATCATCTCCCAAGCATAACAACTCTATCACATTTCAGATCCCCCCATGCATGGCTCTCTACATCTTTTCTTTTCTCGAGCATAGCCTCACGTTTTTCCAACGTTTTCCAACCCTCTGGCAATGCATGGCTTCTCTTTTTATAGCGTTCCCCCTCTCTGGCAATGCGTGGCTTTTCCCTAGGTGAATAAGGAGTTACAAAAACGGTTTCCTGGTCTCTGGCAATGCGTGGCATCTCTTTTACAAACATTTCAGATATCTGGCAATGCTACATAACGTTTCCAACTCTCTCTGGAAATGTTCCACCACGTTTCAGATCTCTGGCAACGTTACATAACGTTTCTAGCTCTCTCTGGCAATGTTACACCACGTTTCAGATCTATGGCAATGTTTACATAATGTCTCTGACCTCTGGCAGTCGTGGCTTTGCGCCCTAGAAGTTATAAAACGGTTTTAAGAATCCTTGACTTCATAAGGATATGCTATCTATCCAATTTGCCAGCTCATCATACCATAAGCTTTAGA